>JACXGK010003087.1:9786-39409 GCA_016801125.1 Novumbra hubbsi | reverse complement strand
CTGGCCTTTTACACATGGTTTTTGAGCCATGGTTTTGTGCAACATGTAAATGAATATTATTACAATATAAAGAAATGTATTCTGAAGTGAAAATACCTGGTCATCAATTATTTTAATTCCCATCTTTGACTGACGTATCACCTTCCTAAAATCCAGAAAATTAAGGAAATTAATTAACTGTATGAAAAGTGTCAGACGATTAACACCATCTGGATCCCAGTTTTGACTCAATTCTACTACAGTAGTAGTATATTCATAGAGCTTTGTATTGATTCATGATAAAAAAATATATATATGTTATTCAAAATGTAATGAAAATTGGCCACATCTTTATTAGCATGAGGGGGGGGTAGAAAAAGACAATATTTTAATAAATGAATAATAATAATTCATAATCCCAATCCAAGTTACACCACTTTTACAAATTTAGCAAAAACAAAAGAAGCGACATGCAGTTGATGCCAAATAGTCACCATTGCACAGACGAACAGCATGAACTAAATAATAGAGACCCGGTAAGAACTAAATGGCACATTCTACCAAATAATATGTTTCTATTATTCTGGTAAATGCAGTGAAATGAAGTAAGAGCTCCACAGTACTAGCTCCACAGTACTAGCTCCACTGTACTAGCTCCACTGTACTAGCTCCACTGTACTAGCCCCACTGTACCAGCTACACAGTACCAGCTACACAGTACCAGCTACACAGTACCAGCTACACAGTACCAGCTACACAGTACCAGCTACACTCCTGAACATAGAAACAATATTAGGGATGGGGAAAATGGACAGACCAAATACTAAACCTTTCTACCTGGGGAACACATCCTAGCCCTGATAACGAGGGCGTTGTCTATGAACACCCTTTATGAAAATGACCCTAAAAACTGGATCAAGAGGACATAGACCAAAGATTCTTAATGATGTTGTGTAATATTTCATTAAATTATGCAACGACTTAAATTAAATACACAAACAAACAGACATAAAATGATTCAATATCTCCAGGTACTAAAAAAAAAATCATTAAAGTTCTCAAGTGTCCCAATACAACCTTTCCGAACCAAACGCTGTATTTTGCTCAGGAGCCTTTGACGTGTGCTGGAAAGAGTAGATGAAGAGTTTCAAGTCACACCGTTGCGCCACAGCTTTAAACAAAAATAGCTACTAAAGCTGTTCTTATGGCACGTCTGACCCAGATTCTACAGCAATTATGGACGTTCCAGACTGTGTCGGTTTACTGCTCGGTACGTTTGCAAATTCACAAAGAAACGGAGAGAGAGACTGAAGAGGTGAGAAAGAAAGTGCAGATAGCTTGGGTCCCCAGGGACAGAAATGAATCGGTCTCAAGTTCCTTTGTCTCTGTCCCCCCCCCTCCCTCCCGGTTTTCAGGTTTCCTATGCCGCTGAGACCCCAGTTCATTATCGACAGTCAGACAAACACTTTCTCCCCCGTCATCTTTTCAGCCGCATCACTTGCTTCTGCTAGGAGAAAGCATCTTCAATTTGCACCGTTGGGGAGCCCCCCCCACAGACCCTACTGCACACTTTTACCACTCACCATGGACCAAAGCACACAAATAACCCTGCGGGGGGTGGGGGTATCTACGTGGAGGGAGAGGGTGGCAGAAATGGTGGAACTTAAAAGGCTGAATCTATGTGTCTACAGTATGTGACAGACAGTCTTGCACTAAAGGTTAATAAAAGGCAAAGGAAACAAAGTGAAAGGACAGAGACCGTGTTAGAAAGTGATGGAGATAACTGAGTGGAATGAGGGAGAGAGAAAGAGTAGGAGAGGGGGGAAAGAAGGGGGACTGGGAGGGGGGAGAGAGAAAGAAGGGACTAGGATTTGGCAACTGCCAGTCAGTGGGATTATTTCATAATGAAATGTCTTCAGGGGAAGAGACATTATGTGATCGAAGAGCCTCAACAAAGACGGGGTAGAAAATGCTCGGCGTGAAAGTGGTGTAATGAGGCTCCAGCCCGACGAGAAAGAGACCGCGGCTGAATCTGGCTGCACCTGGTGCAGAGGAGGCTCCGCAGGGAGGCCGAGGGAGAACCGTGAGGAGTGAGATCAAAGCCCTCTCCACTCCCCTCTTTTCCTTCTCTCTCACTCTTCCCCTTCCTCTCCCGTTGTGGCCACAGAAAGACACTCACAGCCCCTCAGTATCGCTATCGCTCATGTGATTAATGGCCTGCCGTTAGAGAGGCTCGGGGTGAGACACAGAAAAGGTCCCGCGCCTTCCCACCGCCACCGGGCAACGGGGTCGGAGGAACACCCGGCACCGTTGGCACGCCATACGTCCCCGATGCCTAATCGGCGAGATCAGACAGACAAATAGGACCTGGAAACGGTGGAAGGTAAGAACGCAGGTTTGGCTGGAGGCAGCGTGAGCAGGGGGTGTTTATACTTGTGCCCTGCGGGTCTAACGCTCAGAACATCACCACATACGCTTGGTCAATGGGAGGGAGAATGGGGGCTATCAAACCAAACCTTGAGTCGGGAAATGCCTGTCCTTACTTTCACCAGGGTTGAGAGGTTTCCTGATTCTGTTCTGGGCGCTAAACGCGTGTGTATGCGTGTGTGTGTGTGTGTGTGTGTGTGCACGTTCAATCCAGTAAATTCACAGAATCTTTTGTATCTCCACCTCAGCGAGTGTGCTACGCTGCTGGCTATCAGTCCTTCAACCACATCCTGTTCCATTCCACCCCACCTGCATTAACTGAGGAATGACAGGCCCATACACACACACACACAAGCTTTAGAGTGTCTCCCAGTACATGTAGCCGACTCCTGACCTGTGTCCAGCAGGGTGCAGTCCGTCCTGCATCTCCTCAGGCTGAGGGTACTGAGGGTAATGTCCGACATCATTCAATCTAAAAGCCCAGGCCCATCTCTCTCCCCCGTCTGGTTCAGCGATGAGCTCATGCTGCCCGGCGGTCTCCGGGGATACGGGATGAGCTCACCGCCTGGTTCTAATTGGCTTATCCACAGAGCAGGCGGAGAGAGGGGGGAGCGGGAGAACGACAAGAGCCCGAGAAGCGGCGTGAGTAGCCAGTCATTGTGGCTCAAGCCAGGACAACGGCCACCTTGTTCTCCCGTCCACTTTGACAGCACCCCTTCCCTCCCCAAACCAACAGCCAGTCAACGCCACACTGGGAACCCCCCTGATCCAACCAAAGTCCATGTCTAAGCCCGTTAATCTGCCCGTAAACGGCTATTGTGCCTAAGTGTTTAGTACGAGCGTTGTGACCTGGGTCCCGAGGAAAAACGGGGAGTGGAGGTGAGTACACACAGCGGGCCAGCGCTAGGTGTCCTGGACAGGCAGTCTGGTGAGGGGGGCCACGGACGCTGGATGAAGGAGGGATAATGCTCAGGGGGGGGTCGTCTTGTCGAAGGGGTGTGCTGCTAGTTACTGGAACAGAGCTTAAAACTTCCCCGCCGCCCAGCTCACCCTAAATGCAGTCTGTCCCTGACGTTTCGGTGTCCGCTGCATGTGATTGGGCCCTTCTGCTCCGCCTACACATGTGACCAATGGACCAAGCAGCTGTTGGGTTGATGCAATGGGAAATCACCAGGTTCTATCCAGAACAAGGAACTTGGGTAAAAACAAGTCAGTGAGCGAGCCTCATCCCAAAGTCCAGCACCCAACTGCTGGTAAATGTCAATTCTTTTTACCAGGCATTTTGGATGCAACCAGGGATTCACTGGAACTGTAACTAAAGCATTCTGACTAAAAACATTCAAGTTTGTCAAGTGTCAATAAGCCTCTCCTCAGATGGCTCGACTCACTCTGAAGTAGACTACTACCCCAACACATCTACAAGAATACTCAGATTTTCTCAACACCTTTCTTTTCCCCTCCTAATCTGAGGTTGATGGTGGAAATCTGCCGTATCAGTTTGCCTCGTTTAACTTGCTCAGTGAGAGTGAAGCAGGACAACTCTCCAGGGCCTGTTCGAAGGCTAGGTTCATCGTTTGCTTGGTGGAATTGTCTGTTTCCCAACGCCATCATTACTCAAGTAGGACATAAAAACGCTGGTTAGTTAACGACTGCTCAGACCACTCGTAGAACAAATAAGTACCTCTTTAGATAGCTATTCGCTTTAGTGTCACTTTATAAGCAAAAAGGCTCTGGTAAACATTGAATCGCTAGGTATCTATCTGTCTCTGAAAAAAACACCTACAAGCTGATAAGGGCTATTTCACAAAGGAGATGGATGCATCAGATGACCTAGCCTCCACACTCAGCTGACCACAACCCAACGAAGATGGTTTGGGACGGGTTGGACCGCAGAATGAAGGAAAAGTGCTCAGCCAACAAGTGCTCAGCATACAGGGGAACTCTTTGGAGAATACCTCATGACTACCCCATGAAGCAGTTTGAGAGAATTCTAAGAGCTGTCATCAAGGGTGTCTACTTTGAATAATCTAAAATACAAATTTATTTTTTATTTGTTTACCAATGTTTTGGATTCCATGTGTTTTAATTCATAGTGTTTATGTCTTCACTCATTTTCTACAATGTGTACCCATGAATGAGTAGGTTTGTCCAAACTTTTGACTAGTACAATACAAACATTTATACATACAGTATTTAAATTTACATTAATGCTCCAGACTTGGAAATTGGAAATATTTGGATATGCCACAGATCTTGAACAGTTAACGTCACACATTTAAACTATGTTAAAACATGCAGAATATCGAAGGCTTTTCAGTATTATATACAATTCCAAAAGTACAACCAAATATTTGCATACGTCCCAATGCACTCAAAGAAAAATGTAGTTCTGAGTGCTACTATTTATCTGTTTAAGCTAGTAACGCCATTCAAATGTTTTCAGAATACTGTTTTCCACCTCAATACACTTATCAAACCTTTTGAAATGGAATAATTGTTTCAAATGTGAATAAATGGCAACCGACACTGAGAGACTTTTAAAGCGAGGTTCGGCAGTGGCGTAAGCCACCAAGCCACATTCCACACAGGTCCACGGACGTCCCTGCGGACGGTTTTCGGTCATACCTGTCCAGCCTCTTTAGCGGAGGCAGCAGACTCTCCCATCTCCTTCAGCATGGTCAGCCTGGTGCCGAACCAGCTCGCCTGCCGCCTGACGGCCAGGGGCCGCCCGTCCTCAGTGGTAGGCTGCCCCCGCAAGCACGCCATGTTCACACGATCGTGCCGAGTCACACTAATCGCCGTGCGGGTGGACTGAGCAAGGGTCAGGAGTGTGGGCTTCTTGACACGTTCCCAAAGGTAAAAATGGCTGCCAACAACCCCTCTCAAAGAAGCAGATTACGAGTTCTTTTTTTGCTCTCCAACTATCACTCCCCATCTTGGTGTTACCCTGTTATTCCAGAGTCCTGAATGAATTAAGAGATTTTCTTTTACATTGTTTGCTTGCCAAAAGACACAGTTTCCACGGCAATCCCAGAGAGAGAGAGAGAGAGAGAGAGAGAAAAGGGGGGCGTTACTTAATCAGGTCCAGCAGAACGGTCATAAAAATTTCAGCAGCTAAGATGTGGGTTTGTGTTGGCTGGTCGGTGGTTGCAGGAATGCAGAACAGTCCCTGTCACCCTGAGAACACCATCTCTCCACTTTACATTACTGTAGTACATGAGCTGATAGAGCATAATATTACATGGATATATACATTCACAAGGGACCCAATGATTTCCGTAAGGCATAAAGCACCATGTAGAGACTAACACAGCCTCTGGTGATTACCAGTGGGGTGGACATTGAGGGCTTTGTGATGTGGGTTAGCCATTTGATGGTCCACTATCTGAGCCAATGTTTAATATACAGGGGCGTAGTGCCATTTGACGCTGGAGCCCAGGCTAGACTAACAGGTTCTAGGAGCCCCGTGCTGAGTGCTCCATGAGTCTTGTGTGAGGTTGGAGCCCAGGCTAAACAAACAGGTTCTTGGAGCACTCTGCCGAGTGTGGGGCAAAAGCCCAGGCTAGACTAACAGGTTCTGGGTGAGTCTCTAAGAGTAGAACGGTTAATAACCTGACAAGCGATGAAGCGGAGCTTGACTAAACACATACTTTAGTGAGACGGGCCTCTTGCTCCCACCTTCCCCCTCCTTCTCCATCTTAAATCCCTCCACATCCTTTCACCTCCATCTTCTCATTGCCTCCACCCTGAAGGTACAGACCCCCACCTCCCACTTTTATCCTCTTCTACCAACCCAGTGAAGCAAGACAACCATTTACTAGCCTGTCCTGCCAGCCAAAAACCATCAGAAAAGCCCTGTGGCTCTCTCTTCGCTCCCCTCTCCCCCTTCACTCCTCTTCCTCCATCTCTCCCTCTCTCTACCTTAGCCCACTGACACTTTCAGGCTGTGTACCCTCCAACCCCTCTCTTTGACTCTCTCTTTGTCTGTCTAGACAAAGGGGGAACAATGCAGCTTTTACCAAAGCAGGGATGATACCCAAAAGGCCTCCTTTCAGCAGAAACAAGAAACACCTTTCGTACCTGACTGGCTCTTTGACGTCGCAGTCGACCTCCAGGCTGCAGTCTTTAAACCAACAAGACCAAGCGTAAAAGGGACATTTTCTAACTGAAATACCCACGGAACCAATTGAGCAAAACATACCTGTAGTGTTGATCAGACTGAGCCATTTCTAGAGACCAGAAGGGCAGAGCTGGGACCATTAGAGCGGTCACAGGACAGATAATTGGACTGGGAAACACACTGCCAAAAGATGTGGACTGCTGTGTGTATGTGTGTGTCAGTTTTGGCAAACAAAAAGCAAAAAGACTATTAGCAGCATACTATGCGTATTTAGTAAAAACAGACAGGAATGTGCGTACAGTCCTAACTTAATTCCACAGTGCGTAGCAAAGGACCCGTGTGGCTAACTAATATAGTCACGGCAAAAATCTAATGGGCAAATCAAATACAACCAAATCCACTCAGCTGTTGACAGACGTCTGCTGAACAAAGACACCTGCATGAGACATCAAGCAGAGGCTGAAGCCTGCATCGTCTCATCGATTGTTTTTAAATTATTTTGATCTGTAACATCCGGGATTCAAAAGAAGCTGTCCTGCCCTCTTACTAGTAGGATGTGTGGAGAGCTGAAGTGAAGCCTGGCTGTCCCCAGAGAACCTCAGAGATTATCTCAAACCGTTATCCTATTGTCTGGATGAACAGTCAACCACAAGGCATTACAAGAGACTTACAGGGCTTTCTCAATCTCCCACAGAAGACAACTGGCTACAGCACGATGATAAAAGGTCCTACCAGGCAACACTTGACCTCCCACCTAGGACCGCAATTTAGGGATAAAATGCTTGGGAAGTGTCAAAAGGCCAGCAGTTGTCACAAACCATAGTAAGCCATTGTTAAATTCTGCCCCGGACGAAGGTAGTTCAACAGGCACTGTCAAAATATACACTACAAGCGTAAAGTTGAATTTAATGTTTATGAAATATGACGTCAGAAGAAACTGTCCCTTTTAAGGGTTCTCTCTAAGAAGGGTTTGGTTTAGACCTGGGACACCAGGTGAGCGCAATTAATGACTCAATAGAACAGAAAGCCATCAAGGCCCCAGACCTTACTGGAAAAGAGTTTAAAAGCGGTGTCTCATACAATTATTAAAGGGTCTACAGGCTCTCTCTCTTCCACTGAATGCCTCAGACAGGTCCAATCAGCTGTTCTGTCAGTAGTCACCAGTCGCTCATCAAGGCATTTCTAGTAGATCGCCAAGTAGATTGCTTCGGCAAGCCACAATACTATTATGTCACATATATATTAAACATTTTAGAGATCAACCTGTTACTGAACATAGGTATTTTGCTGCTATTGCTCTTGCTTTGTTAGAATGCAATACTTTTAATGAGCTTGTGTGTGTACTGAACCTGTTGTTAGGTAATATTTTTGCACTTTCTCTTGTGTCATGTGTTAGTATTAAGTATGTCAATGTTCATGCCTACAGACAGAAGGATGGTGATTGTTTTAATATGAAAATAAATGTACAAATTAATGTATAAATAATGAATGTATACATTTATATTTAAAGTGTTTTTTTTCAAAGGTAAATCTCAGCTAAAATTTTAAATGAAAGTGATCTTGAGCTGGCCTAGCTTCTAACCTTGTAACAGTAGTAGGCTACTTACAACATTCAAGAAAAAATTAACCAGTGTGGACATAACATCTAGATTGATGAAAAATGTCATGACATCCTTCTGCCAGGAAAGCATAAATTACTTTGTAGTTGACATTTACAATAAAGTCTTGTTGGAAAGCCATTACTTCTACCAAGAAATAGATATGTGCATCCCAGACATACACCATCCAATCCAAAAGTGCACGGACGGACATCAAGACCAAGCTCATGTGGTTAAAGGGAGATTTTCAGAACAATGAGAAAGTTGTTGTTCCTTTCTTGTTGTTCATCTACCTTTATGAGTAACTGTGGGCCAGGCTAGGAAGGCTGTGTGTGTTTGGGTTTGATTTGAGCTCTGCGGTGCCCCAGGCCCATTCAGCCACACCAGAGGATTTAGGAAAACAAAACACGCACAAAAACACACGTCTCAGGTCGGCAGAGCTTCATCCCACAGCGGGACAAACATTTCTCTCTCAGTCTAATAGCACTAAAAAAAACAAAGTTGCTCATGAAGGCAAAAATCTAAAAGGACTCAAATTCTGCTCACACGCAATAACAAAGAGTCTGAGCTGAGCTCATCTTTCAGATCAATCCTTGGGAGAGTTGTGTTTCCAATGTCAATCTCAGGGGCGCTCCATTACCTCTCAAGTATCAGTATGCTTTTACAGAGCCTCAACACACACACACACACACACACACACACACACACAATGATCTGTTCATCCCCAAATATTTTCGTTAAACCACAAATATAGCCAGTAGGAACCCTTTGAGATACTTGTATATGTAACCAGAGCTGTTACTGAACAGCATGGGAAAAGTGATCCAACCAGTTACTCTCCTTTTTTTATTTTTATGACACGGTCTCCTACTAATCTTCTCCTCGTGTCATCAGCCTGCCGTTCAGTCATTCAGGGTATGAGGAAGATGATGTTACACAACTGCAGCTGGACGAAAACAACACCAGAAACAATCTTTCTGCCTCAAAGTGTTAAGGACATCAAGTATTAATGTTGGTGTGTGACATAGGCCAGAACGGTACAGGGACAGTCAGCATCCACAACAAAGAGAAGGTATATGAAGCTGAAATGGTCTGACAGAGACGACATGAATTCCCCCTGTAGGCTTAGACTAAACAGACCCAGGTCAAGACTAGTCAAAATGGGAGGGAAGCTCAAAGAACAGAACTTAACGAGGACTAAAACTGTATCAGGGCAACCACAGTCGATGCCCTCATTCAACCAGTTTTCATTCCTAAAATTAAGAATAGAACACTAGCAAAGTATCCCGGTGAAGACATTCTGGGGTCTGACTATTGTCTCTACGTCCGCTCACGGTATCCGCAACCATCCGGGGAATGCTCTGAGCTCTAGGTGGGAAGAGAGTGGACTGCCGGACAAAGTTATCCTTGACACATTGACTCAGTGATCCGGAAGCTGGTCAGTAAAGCAGGGCTTTGTGGTGTGAATACAGCCGACACCCCTCCAGCACTCCATAGTTTTTCTGGGTGAAGCAGGCTGGTGCACAGTGAGATTAACCGTTGAAAAACCGTCCCATGTTTTGATGAATACGCCACCGCCAAACAAGTCCAGTCAAGAGCACCAACAGCTACCCTACTCTATCCAAACAGGTATTAAAAAGACGTGCAACTCTTTAAAAGGACTTTAGCTAATGTTACATGGTAACAGTAGGTGGTAATGGGGTACAAAGTTTATTATGATTGAGGTCACATAGGGGTTGTTAAAGGTATCGAAATACATTGTGCTCTAAATCCAACCTCTTCTGTGTTTCCAAAACACACTGACCTACACCCCCACACAACGGATGATTACAAATACACGCGCATATTTTGTGAATGGAAACATGTTTTTCGGTCATCACCATACCCAACCCTACCACTAACATACAATTCAGAGTGCAACTTATCTAAGTTGAGCGGTGGCTAAGGCCAGGTTTAAATTCTGATCCACATTGTAGCGCTGACGAACGTCTTAAAGGATTGAGATAAAATGCAGCATGGAATGCCATGTTTAAATGAAAATATGGCCTTAAAAGGGCAAATCCTACAGTCATGAATTAACTTTCTTTGCCGATTTCAGTATTAGAAATTACAGTCCAGTGATGTCAGAAATATATGTACATTTTTCTATGTTTGAGTATCTCTGTGTTATGTTTATGGGTGGTGGTAGAACAGCGGGAAGTAATAAAAAAAAAAAAAAACATGATTATGGATTTTTAGCACATGACCAGTTATTTCACAATGGGAGGTGTTTTGGAATGTCATGGCATTGATGACTTTTAAGCATATTAACCCCAAATATTTGAAAATGCTTGAATCTCAAACCTTGTTCCTGTCATAAACATCCTGGTGCGTATAACCTCAAAACGTAAAAAAGGTCTGATATATTTCAAATCATGTCAGAGTCAAAATGACTCCCCTAGTGTTTCTGGCGCAAAAGATATCCGTTATTATAGGTGCACATATTAATACCGTAACTGTCTGAACTTGTTTATGGTACATTATTACATCAACCCATTACACCCAATCATTGAGGGTCCTTTCGGTGATTGTCGGGGGGCTGGAAACATGTCTTACCTGCAGACCTCTTCGTCTCAGAATACTAGAGTCATCCATGTTACTGACAAAGTGGAGTTTGTGCAGATGGCTTCAGCCCTCCTGATAGGTACTGACACAACCCCTCTGGGAATGGGAAGCAGATAGAGCCGGCCCTCAGCACCAGGGTAGGGGCGTTAGCAGGCACTATTCAGGGGATAGCTTGTAGCCTCTTCCCTCCCTCATCTAGTCCAGCAGGATTCATTCGGAGCTTCCTCAGGGAAATGGATGTCACCGTCCGCGGAGGGAAAAAACACCTCTCCTTTCGTTCAGTCGCTCTGCTTGACTCATGCCTCGGCAGTCGCGAGCTTTTGGCTACTCGGAGCAACAAAACAAACAGTCCTGCCTTTCACGTTGAGCGTTGCTTAGGAATTGGCCCTGCCCAAAAAAACACCTCAGTGTAACTTCAGGATTACACCTCCAAAAAAGGCTCAGATGCAGTGGTTGTTCCCTGTTCTTCTCAATGAGCCCACGCTACATGTCACACACGACCAGCAAATAGCTGTGGAGTACTATCCGCCGCTCGCAACGCCGTATAACTCAGGCTCCAGTCGCACGGCAAAAACACAGATAGTTAACCAATCGCTCATCTATATTTGGCAAAGATTTGGCTCTGCCTGTCCCGTGGAAGTCATCACAGCCCTGCTATTACCAGGCTGACAGGGATATGTGAGCGCTCTCTTCCTCCCCGGGTCTCTCTGTAAAGCACGTGTTGTTGCGAAGCTCCGTCTCATTCATCCGTTCGGCTGAGGGCAAGCCCCTCCCTCTGAATCTGAGGGCAAGCCCCTCCCTCTGAATCACGTCTCGCTGGCTCACATACATCTGTGTGTACAGTACCTACCTCTCTTACGGTCTCTCTGCCTCTCTGTCCGTCTTTGCTTCCGCCTCTGTTCCCGCTGGGTGCTATTTCAATGGAGACTTGGCTCCTACATAATTCATTGGTAGTTTGCGACAGTAATGATTACAATGGGGCCTCCGGGGGCAGAGGGAGAGAACGGAGCACCCAGGCTGATCGTTCCACTCACGGCAGCCTGGCGGCTTAATTAGAAAGGGACTGTCAAAACACGCGGAACTCCTCCACTCACAAACACGCTACCCGCCGCCGACTGCTTGTTTCACACAAACGCACAAGGAGTCTAACCCCTGGAGGAAGAACAAGACGTTTTCTGCTAACAAGGGCTTCTTTGAGTGTGCTTGCGTTGGTTTCGCATTGAATTAGCATTGTCTAGTGAGTCCAACTTCTGTCCAGCAGAGTGGGGAGTGAGTCTACTCTGCTTTTTGAAAAGACCCAGCTCCTCTCACTCTCTCTCCCTCCCTCTCTCACCCGGTTTCCCTGTTGATCATTTTCCACTTGGACTGCCCAAGACAGAGACAAATATTTAGTGAACAACAACACAGTTTCTGCCCACGCCGTGAGACGAGGCTCAGGAAATGGCAGTGGGCTGTATCTACTTTGGTAGAGCAGCTGCCTACAGCCAGCTACCCTCTCCCTCTCCCTCTCTCTCGCTCCTGTCCATACGAACAAGACCAGACAGAGACCGTTCCCTCAGAGCAGAGCCACACAGAACCGGAGGAGGCGCCTGCAGCGGATAGCAACGTTGGCTCGATCCAACGAGGGGAAGGTACGCCCGTCACGCGTAACCGTCATCTCTTCATTTTTCTCCCCTGTTTTTCTCCCTCTCCTTTTCTCCCTCTCTCCACCTCTCGTTGATCCACGTCTTTGGGTTAAGACTGAAGAGCGCAGGGAGGGCGAGGCTGGGAAATGGACCAAACGTGTTCCCTGGTGTGGTCTCCTGTCCTTTGGTATCAATTGCCCCCTCAGGGTGGTCTTTCCAGGGCAGGGGGTCTTCAGGAGATGTTGGTAACCACACACCATCCACGGGGTCTCTGCAGCAGGGGCTCCCTTGGACCCGTCCCACTCTGTTTCTATCTTTGTGTTCTTGCGTGTGGCCATGGACTCACGTGCACCTGCACCTCCCCCCGTTAGATTCTGTAGCATGTAGGAGCTCACCCTCCCCCCAGCTCCTTCCTCCTACTTCAGCTTTTATCAGAATGGCAGTTCAGTGAGCCGACCAATCAAACATGAGCTGGCCGTAATGCGCAGAAATGAATGAATGGAGGAGAAAAAGCTCCGCCTTCATCTTGTTTCCTCTGCTCTGCGTCTCCCATCAATACAAAGTGATGTGTTTTAACCAAGCGCATACAAGCAAAAATGTAAAAAGTACAGGTTAGTGGTCCGCTCAAAATGACACAAATTAAAATTGTCATTTTTCTAAACAGAATGTAAATTAGCCTGTTATGTCACAATGAATTAAACTAGAACAAAACTCTAACTTGAGCTCCTGTGTCATGCCTCATCAGTTATTTAAGGTTTTCTTCCACTCTGCAAAAATAAAATGTCTGTATAGCAACAGGCATGCGTGTTTGCTTTTCATTTGAAACACTATTCCTCTCCCATAGATTTTCTGGTCAAGTGATCGATAGGCGTACTGCCTATAGAACAACTCTATTTACTGACTCAAGTATCATGATTCAACGGCTGCAATTAATTCTTCAGAAAAAATACATGCTCATCCTAACGATCACAAGTAGCCTAGTATTTACACTTAAACCACAATCGACCCATCATACCCACATACGTATTATACATTTTCAATATCCCTCTAGCAGGATACGACCACACCACGCTGGTCTCCTATCGGCTAAAAACAAGAACGGGCTCTAACTAACTAATTGTCTAACCACGGCACACAAACCTTTAATGATAATCAGTGGTCTGTGCTGATTTCTTATTGCATTACAATGAATAAATCATGAGTGCTCTGATCTGACGGTAGACCAATTAAATATTTATCAACAATATTTGAACAAAGTCAATCTTTGCTGTGTTCCCTCTCCTTATCTGACAATCAAACAAAGGACAAGTCTTTATTTAACCTAGAAATATAATATTTTGCATGCTCTACCATTAACAACAATAATACAAATTATAATGCTGTTTGTCTTTCAAGGGAGTAGACAGCGAGGTCATATATAGGGAAGAGAGATAAGTAAAGAGAGGAGCAGGGAGAAAAGGAGAAGAAAAGAGGATTAGAGAAAGGAGTGATGATGAGATGAGGAGAGAAGAGGCAGGGTAGAAAAAGGGAACTGAAAAGTAGAGATCACAGGAAATCAACCGACAATAAAGAAAGACAGTAAGAAAGAGTGAGACTAAGAGAGGAAGAGAATAGACACTAAGAGAGAAAATTAGTATGGAGAGACAAAGAAAGTAGACAAAAACAAAAAGAGTAGACAAAAACAAAGAGAGTTGAGAAAAACAAAGAGTAGAGAGAGACAAAGAAAGTAGAGAAAACCAAAGAGAGAGTAGAGAGAGACAAAGAGAGTGGAGAAATTAAACATCAAGAAAAGAACACTAACATTTTGGATTTGGAGTCCCCAAGACACACTGCAATTTGAAGCACTGCCAACCCAAGAACTAAACCCCAAAATTAGTAATTCCAGTCAGATGGTCATGAGACTTACCATCCAACCAACACCCAACAGTGATCCATCTCAGATGAACACTGCATTACAACCACAAATCAGAGTAAACCAAATTGTTATACAAACCAAAAAGGCCTATTAGCAACATTGGAACAACCAAACCAAAACACAAAACAAACTAAGTTGCTGCAGTGCCCTAAACAGAAACTATGAATTGGCTGAATTTCTTTTTCCTGTCGAAAATATAAAACAGAGACAAATTCTGAGCAAATTCAGAATCAGTGACCACAGCCTAGCCATCGAAAAAGGCAGACACAAAAGAACCTGGCTACCAAAAGAATCCAGAGCGTGTGGTCACTGTATAACAGGAGGGGTAGAGACAGAGATGCACTTCCTACTACACTGCCAACAAAACCCGACAGCATCTCTGTAAAAACCTTCAAACACATTTGCCATCATTCAACAGGCTGTCAGACGATCAAAAGATGCAGGTGGTCTTGGGGGAGGGAAGCACAGCACCTCTAGCTGAGCGCTACCTGGAAGAGTGCCACAAGATAAGGGGCAACCTGTGACCTGCCGTTGACTGTTACTTTTGACCTTTTTCTTTTATGTATTTTAACCATCATTACTACCATTAACTTTGATGTTTGGTTGTTGTTATGTTGATTATTTATGTTGTTGGCGTTGTTACTGTGTGGTTATCTGCTGTTGGCGGCCATATGGTTGTATTAATTTTCCTGTTATTACTATTGTACCTCTAGCTTTGGCAATATGGTTGTAGTTACTGTCATGCTAATAAAGCTGAATTGAAGTGAGAGAGTAGAGAGAGACAAAGAGAGAGTAGAGAGAGAAAAAGGTGTTATTTAGATTTAGATGTTTTACCAATACATATACAATAGCTTGAGAAGTAGCATACAACACATATTTGATCAAGCCCGCCTGGAGATTCGAAACAGTTGACAATAGTGTTGAAACAGTATCAAGTTTATGTACAGTGCGCACACATAAACGCACTTAAGTTTCCTGTGATTGACGATCCTGTGTGTACGTCTCCATCATGCCTGTGTAAATTCAAATGGTATGATCATGCAAACTAAGATAAGTCTATTTAGTAGGGATGCACCATACAATAGTCATTGGAAATTGTTACGATACTGGCTAAAATTACGGGACCAGGTAGGTATTTGCGACAGCAAGTCTGTGTAATCTGCGAATTATGCAAAATTGGCCTGACAATGTGCAATAAACAGAATTTGACAAAAAAATACTAAAACAAAGTTGGCGGTCAGAAAAAAAGTGTTGGAACAGGCATTAGTAAAACTGGTAGTTGAAAGCTCTGCAAAGCAAATAATTCATGGGGACTGAAGCTAGCTAGCTAATGCAGTTAAACAATGCCATCTTGCAAAATTAGCTAATGTTAGCTGATGATAGCTAACGCCAACTGCAGGCAAGTTGAGAATACATTACATTTAATTGAGCAATTTCTAGTCACGAAATAGATTTAGATATAGTATAGTTACATAGAATGCCACAGGTTTGTTGCTTTAAAATGTATCAAAAAAAAATGCCTGAAAAACATGCCTGTAAATTGTCAGTTGTCTGCAGTGACTTATGTCTAATTTCCACTTTTCCATTCTACACTGCCGTAGAATTTCCAGAAATGCCTAACTCTACAATGGAGTGTCCACAAAGCGCATTTGAAGACATTTAATAAGATTATATGTTGATAAAATGGTGCCACAATCCTAAATATCAAGAAAGTGAAGTGGGTGAAGTCGTATGCCATAAAATTCAGTCCTGATAAAGAATCATATATTGACATGACAAGAAAATGAAAATGGCGGTATCGGATCAGTACTCTGTATTGGCAGACACTCAAAAGTTCAGTACTCGGAATCGGTATCGACTCTTTCGATAGACTCTACGGAGGAAGACGGATGGTGGAACAAGACAGAGAAAACAGGGAGCGCTCTATCCAACCACGCATGCACATCAGTGATGGAGGAGAGGACTCAACGAGAACAAGAAAGGGTACGGTATTGAGATAATGTTATACAGATTAAGCACATACCAGAGAAGCCCAATAGCTCCTATATGCAGATGAACACATGCAACAAACATGCTCAGAGTTTGGCAAACATTGTATTAGGTTTGGCTTTGAAGCCAATATTGGCTAAACAGGGGTGTAATCATTTCAATGCTGTGTTGATCAGATAGTAGCTGGGAGCCTGCAGTGTCTGATGTGTCACATTTGTTTGAGATTTTACAGCCAAACGCATGAAAACTGCTTTTACGTCAGAACAGAGCTACAGTACATGATGTTCCCGCAGCTGGGATAGCATCAATAAAGTGTGAACAATGAGAGCTTCGGTTCCACCGTGTGTGGTTTATTGGTTTTGAAATTGGAACTCGCACTGACTCCTTTATTTTATACACTGATCAAAACAATTTATAGAACAAGTAATCGTCACAGTATAGCACCAAGTCAATTAAACTTCTGGGATATCAATCTGTCTAGAAAGGAAGCATATTCGATTGTGAATCAATGTCACCTGCTTTGGTGCAAATTTATGTGAAACAGGTGCACTGGAGAAAACAGCAAGACAACCCACAAAACAGGGCATGGTTTTGCAGGTGGTGGACACAGACAATTGCTCTCTCTTTATCCGTCCTCACTGATTCTTCTCAAGTTTTGCTGGTAGCATGAGGAGGTACCAGCAGCCCATCAGGTTGCACAGGTAGTCCAGCTAACACAATGTAAGGATTTTAATCTTTAATATATTTGATTCATCAAACCCAATGAGTGATTTAATTGTTCACTTCATATTTTAGAGCAGTGTAGGTTCAAACTCAGAAATGTTTAGGTGCACATAAGAAGGAAAGTGATGCACTGTAGAAACCTAAATGTGTAAGATAGGCGTGACTTATTCTTTGTTGGAGTCAGTTTGTCCTAGGCTTGAAGGGCTCCCCTTTGGGCTTTTCTTGCTACACAAACCCTAACCAGAGGTTCAGCTAATAATATACATGATCTCCGGAATGACACGCTGAGAGATCAGAGGTCTCAGACCAGGTTCCAGGTCAGAGTTCATAGATACATAGCTGTGTGACCTCAATGCACTCCACACAGGCAGCTGTGAGTTATTTTCCACATACATTACAGCACACCATTATAGCCTACTTATTTCCTCCCACTCAAAACCATAAGTGTACTGGCATTCCAGCTAGCGTGCCAAAACACCACCACAACCTCCATCTCTCCGCCCTGCTCTCCTTATCTCCGTCTCCCAAACCAGGAGCCCCTGACAAATAACACATGGGTTTAGAGACAGGGGACAGATAGCTATGCTAACTCACATCTGTATTTTTAGTCAGCTTGTGTCAGCGTCGTCTGGGGTGTTGCCAGATGCATGGCCTCATGCTGCTTAAATGCTTCCAAGATACACTAGGGTATCGTTTCTACCTCACATGGCCCAACCTACTTCGTCCGTCTTTCCTGAGAGACTCGTAAAGACTTTATACAACTACTTAGGCCACTTAACTAGGGAGGATTCACACTCCACATACTTCTACTGTGTGCCGTATGCAAACACAGTACATACACAGGCATGTCAACAACAATCCTTTCATGATATATTGTAAATGTACCTCCTGCTACACACTTCAGAACTGGGCGATGTGTTGAACATCTCAATACATTTACTGAATGTCACCGGAGTACTACTTTTATATATTACCTTAAAATACTACAAATACTGATGATGCTGTAGCCATCGATTATCCAGTTAGCAACAGCCCATATTAGTAGGCCTAATATCAATCGTTGAGGCTACATAATCTTATTATAGGTAAATGGTCCAGTTAAATAGCCTTAACACAGACCAAACCTTAACATGGCCAGGGCTAGATGACGCTTATAATGCCATACATTAGGAAGAGGTGCGAGCAAACAGACAGAAAAAGAGAGAGACATTGAGCCTGAGCTTCAAACAATGTGATATTTACAAAGGATAAATCTGATATTCTACTAATTAAATAGGAACAATCTGATACTCTAATAGTCACAAAGTAAACACATGCGTGTACTTCCAGTTAGTAATTTGATCTGAAGCCCTTGTTAATATTTAACAGTAGGGGTTTGGATATAGCAGGACGGCATACTCCTGAAATGTGATTAAATTAAAAGCTACTGTATCCTGTATACTTGCATGCCTGTAATATAACAGAATAAAGCAAGGGATCTGTGAAAAAATATGAATTACTGCTTATTCTACAAAAATATTCTAAAATGGCATGGAAACATTTGTCGGTACCCCTTAAAAAAGATAAATAAAAGTGATATTTTAAACTAATTTCTTTAATTAGTATCAAATGTCTCCAATCTTGTAATCAGTCATTCAGCCTATTTAAAAGGAGAAAAGTAATCACGGTGCTGTTTGGTATCATTGTGTGCACCACACTCAACATGGACCAGAGAAAGAAAAGGAGAGTTGTCTTGGGAGATCAGAAAGAAAACAATATACAAGCATGGTAAAGGTAAAAACTACAAGACCATCTCCAAGCAGCTCATTGTTGCTGTAACAAAAGTTCAAGTTCCATGGAACTGTAGCCAACCTCCCTGGGCGCAGCCGCAGAATGAACAGAAGGATGGAACAGAAGGATTGTGAGAATGGTAGAAAAAGGATTACTGCCAAAGAGATACCAGCTGAACTCCAAGGTTAAGGTACAACAGTTTCATATCGCATTATCCGTCACTTTTTGAGTGGGCTCCATGGGAGAAAACCCATTAGGACTCCACTTTTGAAAGAAAAAGAATTCAGAAGCCAGACTGGAATTTGCTAAAATCCATATTGACAGGCCAAAATTCATCTGGGAGAATGTCCTTTGGACCAATTAGACAAACCTGGAGCTTTTTGGCAAGTCAAATCAGCTCTATGTTCACAGACGGCAAAATGAAGCCATCAAAGAAAAGTACATAATACCTACATCAAAATACGCTGGAGGATTGGTTATGTTTTGGGGCTGGTTGGCTGTGTCTGGCATAGGGTGCCTTGAATCTGTTTAGGGCACAAAGAAATCTCAAGACTATCAATGAATTCTGGAGCAAAACGTACAGCCCAGTGTCAGAAAGCTCTGTCTCAGTCGCTAGTCCTGCAACAGGAAGATTACCCAAAACACAGCTAAGCACCCAAGAATGGATAAGAACAAAACATTGGACTATTCAGAAGTGGCCTTCGATGAGTCCTGATCTGAATCCTATAGAACATCTATGGAAAGAGCTGAAACTTGCTATCTAGAGAAAGCACCCATCCAACTTGAAACAGCTGGAGCAATTTGCTCAGTATTATTCATTTTTTATCATCATCTTCTGCCTGTTGTCAACTAGTACAGTGGAGGAAAAAAATATTTGATCCCCTACTGATTTTGTACATTGGCCCACTGACAAAGAAATTATCAGTCTATAATTTTAATGGAAGGTTTATCTGAACAGTGAGAGAAAGAAAAAAAAACGCATAAATTATACATTGATTTGCATTTTACTCAGTGAAATAAGTATATAACCCATGACTTAGTACTTGGTGGCAAACACCTTGTTGGCAATCACAGAGGTCAGACATCTCATGTAGTTGGCCACCAGGTTTGCACACATTTTAGGAGGGATTGTGCCCCACTCCTCTTTACAGATCCTCTCACAGACATTAAGGTTTCAAGGCTGACGTTTGGTAACTCAAACCTTCAGTTCCCTCCACAGATTTTCTATGGGATTAAGGTCTGGAGACTGGCTTGGCCAATCCAGGACCTTAACGTGCTTCTACTTGAGCCACTCCTTTGTTGCCTTGGCTGTGTGTTTTGGGTCATTATCATGCTGGAATAGCCATCCACGACCCATTTTCAATGCCTTGGCTGAGGGAAGGAGATTCTCACCCAAGATTTTTAGGTACATGGCCCCTTGCATCGTCCCTTTGATGCAGTGAAGTTGTCCTGTCCGCTTAGCAGAAAAACACCACCAAAGCATAATGTTTCCACCTCCATATTTGACGGTGGGGATGGTGTTCTTGGGGTCATAGGCAGCATTCCTCCTCCAAACATGGCGAGTTGAGTTAATG
The DNA here is from genome assembly GCA_016801125.1 of Novumbra hubbsi. Classification (NCBI taxonomy): domain Eukaryota; kingdom Metazoa; phylum Chordata; class Actinopteri; order Esociformes; family Umbridae; genus Novumbra; species Novumbra hubbsi. The sequence goes on along the minus strand of JACXGK010003087.1, from coordinate 19,085 downwards.
CCAAAGAGCTTTATTTTGGTATCATCTGACCACAACCTTTTCACCCACTTCTCCTCTAAATCATTCAGATGTTCATTGGCAAACTTTAGACGGGTCTGTACATGTGCTTTCTTGAGCAGGGGGACCTTGCGGGCGCTGCAGGATGTCAGTCCTTCACGGCGTAGTGTGTAACCAATTGTTTTCTTCTAAGATTTTATATTATGCTCTTGTTATTTCGACTTGCATTAAAAATGAAACTGAGCTATATATATATTACAACCTTGTGCCATTGTTTTTTTCCCCCCATCTCTGACCCAATCTCAACTTTCATCAACTGCACTTCGCTCTGCTGCTGGTACTGATCCAGAATCTTCACGTTCATATATTTATATTGTTAGAGATTTAAATATGTTCATTTTATATTTTTACACAGTATGTTGCTTATATAATGTTGTTGAAGACAATAGCCCACATACCACAATCCAATAATCTTTTCACCAATCTTTTTCGACTGTCTTGAGATCTGTGATTCAATCATCTGAAACTTAAACAAATCTAAAGCAGTTTGAATGTAGTTTGGGGTTATTATGTTTTATTTAAATATTTTGACATGCTCGGGTGTAGGATTCACTTGTTTTTCTAACGTTACACATCTCCACAACGTCAGGACTGTTAAGAATGGTGTCATGTATAGTGCTTTCCAACATTGAGTGTGTAGTGTTTTGGGGAATTGGACAAACTGGTTATGCCATACAATCCAGTCCAATAAGAAAGTGCACATTTTTATCAAAAGGTGGGTGAGTCCCAGGGAATCGAACCCTCTGGAGGACATGTCTTCTCTTCCAGAGTGAAGCTCAATTCGTGGGACTCTTCATCCCTCAGTAACAACAGGTCAGCAGTGCAAGAGGCTGCCCAGTTGGCAGGGGCCAGTTTAGTTCCATCTACAACTCCATTCCTGGCCACTAAGTGAGGAGTCATACCATGCTTTATATGCTTTATTCAACTGGCAGGAGAAGAGAACAATGACCTACCCTCTAGTACTGACTACTGCATCAACAGACTAGGAAAGAAAGCATTAATGTGGGACTGTCTGTCTACAGGCTAGCAGTAATCAGCTACAGTACCAGGCCGCCAGACAAACTTGTCATTAGCAAAAATCAGGGTGGAACGATGTGGCCCACAAATGTAATCATCCATTGTTTTCTCAAAGGCAAATTCACTGCATTTGAATTAGTCAACAATAACCTAATGTACTCTGGGCTTGTACAATTACAGCTAGGCTAAACATAGTTAATGTAATTATTTTATTAAAACAGTTTAAAAATTAAATAAGAAATCCACATACTATTGCAATCATCATTGATCTGGGTATAAAGCAGGTCTACATTTTGTTAGAAATGTAACAATGCATAATGCCCAAATATGGCCACTATCTTGTCGCAGGCCTAACAGATAAAGACACAGGTCTCAAACACAAGCTAAAATGCTAGCCAGCTATTCATAAAAAATTATTAGTCTCGACAATTTGGATTGCTTGCTAATGCTAATGAGGTATTTTATTGTTATTAACACGCTATCCTGTCTGGCTTGGACAGCAAGTCTGCATGTTGCATTAGCATACGCTAAAGCATACATTTTATGTAATTAATTGGCTTAGTCAACCCGACCAAGCAGATTGGCCATTGGGTAATTACACACAGAAACACTTTGTGCAATAACCCAATGGAACAAAGCTGCTTTGCTTTCAGGTAGGAGCTATAATGCTACACTCAATCCAAATGTGAAGCTTGGAACAAACAATTCTCTTGCAGAGAGAAAAGGGTAGTGAGAGAAAGAGATAGAAGCAGAAATAAAGAGAAAGACAAACAGAGAGAGTTGGAGGTAAAAAGAGCGAAAGGGAGGGTGTGAAAAAACATTGGGTGAAAAAGAAATGAAAACACAGCAGCAGAAGTGAGCTACCAGAGAAACTATCACATAAACCCCATTGTCAGGAGACTGATAAGAAAACGCTGATTAAGGCCTTTCAAGCTCCAAGCAGAGTCTGTCCCATTTGAAGCCCCGTCCCGGAGCTGGCAGAGCGGAGCTTGCTTATCTTACGGAACATCCCCTGGGGGAAGTGGTCAGACTGGCATTGGCGTGTCAAGCCAAATGGTTCCGCCCCAGTCTGTTGCTCACATTCACTCAGAAAGGGGTGGGAAGGACAAGGAACGACAGCTGCGGATAGTTTTTTGCAATGTTTGGTTTCTATATGTTACACTCTAACCATCAATCTACACTGAAGAACGTCACTCAAGCCAGAATAAACTAAACTGGTATACATAACCGTGGTATTGGGAGACACTTCAACCGCTGGATCTAGTCCAATACAAATTAGGCGGAAAAGGATGGCCCTTTGGTCACGCTAAACCAATAGCAAATTGAATTTAAATCCAATCCACTGTTAAATCACAGGAGAATTTGCCTGACAAATCAATTGACATAAAAATGTACTTGAGAAAATAAGTTCAAATACATTTTGAAACAGAAAATAATATTGTTTTGATTTTATCGTTTGTCCCATTGTGAATTCATGCCACATTTCTTAACACGCTAAGGGTTATGTCATGTAATTTCACCATATCAGTAAATGTTTAATGATAACAATCCATAAAAAGTATTAACCACACCTAAAACCATTGAATTATTAAAACAGAGATAATGGAAATTTGAATGGGATATGGCGGATGCTCCAATAGAAGATTTACCACATGCTGCATTTCGAAGAGAGCATTTCAGAGAGTGCAATCTCAGAGAGTGCATTCTTAGAGATGAGACACTGCAGAAAATACAGAACGATAGGGCTAACAACAAGCGCTTTGCAACAGTAGTGATCTCCTACCGGTGTGCATGGCATTGTTAGATAAATCCAACTTTCAATGCCCATGTACGTTCTAAATTCCATTCAACAAACAAGCCCTGAACCAGCAATACAGCCCTCCAAAATGAATGAACAACACAACGATATACCAACAAATGCAGCACAAAAAGTGAACCCACCCAAAACATGCTTTGAGACCTGCTAGATAGGAAGGGAGGGAGCCTCTCATGCTCCCCTTCCTTCCCGGGCCCAAACATTACACACTGCCTTGTTAAACCACATAAATAAACACAGGCTTTCTTTCCTTACCATCAAGTCGCCAAACGTGCGCACGGACATCCAGTCTGCGGTCCTGGTTGCGGTCCACGTCTGACACCGCTTCTCCTCATTGCTCTCGTCTACGTCCCACATGCCGATCAGACCACGTACAAAGACGGAACACACGTCTCTCCGCGTGGCCAAGACAACGATCTGGTGTTTCTCAGTCTTTCTTTGTCTCAAGGTTGCCCGCAATGGCAGCGTGAAACAGCATTGGCAATTTGCTTGTCTTCAATAGCATTGACTCAAGTCAAAGTAGGATAGGTAGACAGTTTGCCAGGCAGATAACCCAGGGACACTGGCACAAGGGGGGGGTGAGCTAAGAGCCCCATCTACAGCAATCTACAGCTCTAAGGAGAAGTTTTGAACGAGCACTGAATACAATCCAATACCACCCACTTCCTCCTGACCTGCCAAGAGAGGCTCATGCGATCCTCATTAAGACAGAAAGCACAGAGGAGGCACCAATTTACTGGCCAATGGGTGAAGCGAAAATCTGGTCACAAGCCAATTAACAAGTGTGAGATAAGTCCTAACTTCAACATCTAAAACAGCTGAATGTGGAGAGGGAAGGGGATGAGGAGATAGCTAGCTTTGTTTACCTAGGTAAAAATGTATAGAGATAGAGACATGTATATTTCCAATTTGCGTCATCAAAGAAAAAAAAAAGGGGTCAAATCATTTTCAGAGGATGTAAAAAATTCAACTAATCTAAAGTTTTCTCAGCAAATATAATTTACCGATTAATGTGCATGTCTGGCTGTGCATGAAAAACATTTAATATTTGTATCACCATTATTGTTCTTTATTGAAATAATGTAAAATATTCTAAACTGAAAAGATAACCATCTTACAAAGGTTACACTGAAAAATCAACACTAGGTAACCCTGGCTAAGTAAGGAAAGGTAAAGATACAAGATTGATGAGAGTCCAGATCAAAGCTTCAAAAGAATGCACAAAGCTGCACTTTTTCATATTGCTTTTTAAAAAACATGAAGATTTTGACAAGTAAACAAATTACTTTGCTGTAAAAATACAATTATAGTCAAGAAATTATACCACCCCTTAGCATACACCTTTCATTGGTAATCTAGTGAATTAACAATTAATTTCTTATTAGAAAAGGTTTGGCGTGACTGACTTTTATTTAACACAATTATTTCTATACTTCATTTTGGAGATTCATTTATCCATCTGGGTGCACTGTAGTGCTTTATCAAGCCCCATCATGTTGCCAGTTGGCTAGCAACACATCTGTTAAGACAGGGATTTATCCATTCAACCATATTAATGTGTAGCAATGAAAATCCATTAGCGTAGCAGAAAAACCCGACCAAATTGAAAAAAAAATCTGTGACCATGAAAAGGTATAATAATAATAACAAGGGCAGTAAAATTGACTAATACAGCCCATTGGTGAGAAAAAATGAAATAACAGACAAAACCGTCTGCAGTTCCTCATAATTCAGCCAAAACCCAGCCAAGTTATTGTCAGTAGTACAAGAGGGTTTTAAAGGTCATCTGTAATTGTCAAATCACGTCGAGGAATTACTGCAAATGTGGGAATATTCACTGTCATCAAGATTAGGGTGAGCACTGTGTACGTTCAGTGTGATGACCTGCAAAGTGTTACAAACTATGCGGCTTGATACTGAATAGTAGCTCTATGCTGTTAACTGCAGCATTTGTCACATTCGAGCTGCCCACCAAACTTCTACTCGGTTCTACATTTCTCCCTCTGTGATTTTGTTAATAATACTTGAATACAAGTCAAGCCAGGTGTGTTTTAGATGTTAGGTCTGGAGGTTTCTGGCCAACTGTCAGACTCCATGATCGTGGCATGAGGGCCCGACGTCCTCTGGTGGGACCTGTGCTCACAGCACAGCACCATGCAACTTGATTGGCATTCTCCAGAGAACACCAGAATTGGCAGTTCTGCATTTGGCACCCTGTTCTCTTCACAGATTAGAGCAGGTTCAAACTGAGTACAAGTGACAGACGTGAGAGTGGGAACGTTATGCTGCCTGAAACATCATCCAGCATGACCGATTGGCAGTGGGTCAGTGATGGTCTGCAAAGGCATAACCATGTGCTAGCCAACGGTACCCTGACTGCTGTTAGGTACCGGGATCCAATCCTCACACCCATCGCTGGTGCAGCCTGCAATTCTAATTGTTTATTTTGATTTTCGGTGTGAGTTGGAATCCAGCCTGGTGATTTTAGGTTGCTACATCAATTTGTCCTCAACAAATTACACAATGTACGTTAAAGATTTTGATCTGTAATAGAGTTCCTTCATCGACACCGATGTGTGATTTAAGTATTTCCCTAAATGTTTGAGCAGTGTATTTCAAGCAATCAATTGTAGCAATCAATTAGATAATAATCAAACCCTGCATCAGAGTTCGAGCTCTGCTCCACCACCTCTGGTCTTGGTCGTCCAACCTCTAAGGTAGGGCAAGTCCCTCTCAGCCCAGTGAAACCTGATTTTAGAGTTGCAGTAGTCTAGGAGGAGATGACCACCTGGAGTAGGACCTATGTGGCTTAGTGTGTGACAAATTGTTTCAGTAAAAGAAAAGAGGACCATACACAGCACCTATAAACATTCAGGTAAACACGTCTGCGGAAAGGACAGAGCCAAAGTCGAGGAGGGAAATATGTAGCCAGGCAGGTGAAAGCAAACTTGTGACCCAAAGGGCACCCAATTCACTATTTAGTATGAAACCTTGTACCAGGGCCCATAAGTTCTTGTAGTGCACAGGGCAGGAAAGGAATTGTTCATTTGGGACGTGACCCTAGAAAGGAAATGATTACCACACTGCTTTATTGACAAGGACAGTCTCAGAGGGACAGAAATTACTAGTTCAGAAATTGCAGTCATAAATGTTACCTTGGTATTCAATGGATTTGTGACACATAAGGTGTCAGAAAAGACCCATATAATTCAGACTTCTACACTATTCCTTCTTCCTTCTTCCGTTAAAGCAGTAAAAACATGCCAGTGGCCCCATTATCATCAGAGATAGACAAGCAGGACCGAAAAGGGCATTAGATTAGATTGACAATCTCTGTGTAAGTGACAGGGCTATTTCTGAGCCCTGTAGTAAACAGCAGAAGTCACTGGAAGAGCTAAAATGACAGAAAGCTAATGAAGACCAATGTTAGCTGACAACCCTTTTCTCACTGCACAATGGGCCTATTTCATGTCACCGAGATGGAGTCAATGAACAATAAGAAGAATGGAATCAATACAACCCTGCTTGCACCGTCCATCTAGATCAGATGGATGGTCTGTAATATAAAACCCAACACTTATTTAGAACTTACCCATGCTTTCCCCTCCAGTAGGAATGAGAGGTTAAAAAAAGAAAAGAAAGAGGCAGTTGATATGGCTTTGGGTAGCTGCTTTGTGGCCTGTCAATCTTACCTAGCCTCGTTGGGACAGGGTGGCTGGCTGCATTTTATGACTCATACAACTCAGAACAACACTTATTTTGTGCATTTGACAATAAAAGACTTTGACTCACTAAACGGTGTTGATGCACCAACCTGCATATTTTCTATACTCTTAAACTATCAGGTCCGGTGTCGGTTTTCTTTTCTACCTGATGTTTAAATCGCACTCACATGTTGTCCCAGATCTAAATAGGTCTCTGATAAGGTTGAAAAATTAAAAGATGGGATGAAACAGGCTTTGAGGTTCAGTTTCAGGGATCTATATGTGGGAGAGAGTGAATATATTGAAAAGAGAGTAAAAGAGTGAGAGTGACAGAGAGAGAAAACACTGACAGGCAACGGCTTTTGACTTTAATGATGCGAGGAGCTGCTGGACAGCAACACTCCAGTAGATTACAAGCCCAGAAAATGCCTTCATTACATGAGAAACCTAACAGCACACTCTCTTAATTAAAGGATCATGATGACAAATTTCTGAAATTTATCCAAGTGGCAAAATGGACAGACTTGCCATTGAAAACCACAGTCCACATAAGCATTAGGAAATGAGGGGTGTGGTATATTGCCAATATATTTCAAACTGCAAACTAAATAAACCAGTGAAATTACTCAACACAGCATTTCTGATAAGATCGAAAAGCAGATTCAAATAACCAGTCTCTGTATGGTTTAGGTTACAGACTACAAAGGCACGTGTGAGAAGGCAATAATAACAGAGTAACTAAAAACAATCTGTAATTTCCTCTCAACGCTAAAGAGACTTTGCTTGTTCTAGTTTGTTCGACATCTGTGCAACATCACTCTTTTTGGGTTAGCTCCCTCTTATTTCTCTGATGTCTCTTGAATACAGGACGAATACAGCCCTTGCACCACACCTAAGGATGGCCTGGTCTGCCTAGTGTAGTGGGTCTAGTTCAGCTTGACGAGTCTTGCTGTCCCGGTCCACCTGATGGCAGCTGGTCTGGACTCCTGCCACGGTATATGCATTGCTTGTTTTGGGTGGCTCTTTGGGGATCAAGTCTGGGTTTCCATAAAAACACTTTGTGCCAACTGATACTGTACAAAAAGAGATTTCTAAAATATAAACTACTGCACAAAAGTTTGGGGTCCTTGGTTTCCATCAAAACATACATGAAATGTGTTTGAATAGGACACAGCAAAATAAATAGGAAACAGTCATTGACAAGTATAGAGATAATTATTTTTATTAAAAGTTCCACCATTTGCAGCAATTACAGTCTTGCAGACCTTTGGCATTCTAGTTGTCAATTTGCTGAGGTAATCAGAGGAAATGAAGCACCTCCCACAAGTTGGATTGGCTTGATGGGAACTTCTTACATAATATACAGTCAGGCTGCTCCCACAAAAGCTCAATAGAGTTGAGATCCAGTGACTCTGATGGCCACTCTATTATAGACAGAATACCAGATGACTGCTTCCTCCCTAAATAGTTCTTGCATAGTTTGGAGCTGTGCTCAAGGTCATTGTACTGTTATAGGAGGAGATTGGCTCCAATCAAGCATCCCCTGACCACCACATTTCCTACACAATGTTTGACCAATGGCGTCAAGCACACCTCCAGCATCTTTTCATTTGGTCAGCAACACCATTTCTTTTTTGAGTAATCCAAACAACTCAAACCTGTTTGATTAGTCTGTCCAAAAAGCAATGTCCATAACACTAATCATTCACTGCCTGTGTTTCTTTTTATTGGCCAGTCTGAGATTCGTTTTTTCTTTGCAACTAGCACGGTACCATCCCCAACTCGCATATTCACTGGTGATGTTGAGACAGGTGCTTCGAGGGTAAAACTTAATGAAGTTGCCAGTTGAGGCAACTGTTGGACAAACTCAACACGCTAATGTATTTGCCTTCTTGCTCAGTTGTGTACTAGGGTTTTCCACTCCTCTTTATATTCTGGTTAGAGTCAGTTTGCGTTATTCTGTGAAGGGAGAAGTCCACAGCGTTATACAAAGATCTAGGCAATTTCTCAGCCTTCATTTCTAAGAACAAGAATAGACAGACAAGTTTCAGTAAATGTTCTTCGTTTCTGGCCGTTTGGAGCCAGTAATCAAACCCACAATTGCGTATGCTCAATGAGTCTTAAGGCCAGTTTTTTTGCTTCTATAAATCCACACATCAATATTGAGCTGTGCTGACAAGTGCAAAAGGGTTTCTAATGATCATTTATGCCTAGCACTTAAAATGATAAAACTGGACTAGCAAACACACTGTGCCATTGGTACACAGGACTGCCGGTTACTGATAACGGGCCTCTGAATGCCTATGTAAATATTCCATTTACAATCAGCAGTTTCCAGCTACAATAGTCGTTTACAATATTAACAATGTACACACTGTAAATCGGATACATTTCACAGTATTTCATAGAATCTGTTTTAAAAACAAGGACATTTCTATGTGACCCCAAACGTTTGAACAGTAGTGTATTTCAGTTATACCAGATAGCAGGGGCCGGTGGAGTGGGGCAGTGACATCTAGCTCATGCTCACCCCACTAGACCATAAACGCCTGCCCTGTCAATGTGTCAATAGGAATGCCAGACTGCCTTCAAAACCTGCCACCCTGTTGTTTACGGAGTGTGAAGTTTGACAAACATTGTCGGGGTGTTGGTTTGGCTACAGGCTCGGGAACATATTAAAAGATTTGGGGGGGGGGGGGGGGGGG
>JACXGK010003086.1:0-47973 GCA_016801125.1 Novumbra hubbsi | reverse complement strand
GTACAGTATACATAACTAACATACACACAAGTCGTGTGACTGGTTACAATTAACCGTTTTTCACATGACAGATGAAAACACAGGAAAACCACCTACTCAAAATAACCAGTAGATAATGACACATTGTGCATTGGTACACTTTTGCGATCTTTCCTTAGCTGGCATAAACTATTTAATCAAGATTCAACATTGTTCTTGCCTGTGAAGTTAATGGTAGGTAAAAACAGAATTCCAGGCAACTTTATATCAATTATTATTATATTAGATATTATTAGAAAGGAATCCAAAGTTGGAAAGATTTCCACACTGGCAAAGTATGTTTTATATTAGTTGGTAAATTGTTTTACAATTTGTTTTATTATTCCTTTAAACAGAAGCTTTTTGAATTCCACAGTATTTTAATTTAAGTTTGGTGTTGTTTGCCACTGTGCAAAGAGAGATCTGTGATCTGAGGGCTGATGTAGCTGACCTTTCTTTTAGTGGACCCTAACAAAGAGCGTCGGGAGGCAGTAAAAAGGAAGACTACTCAGTATCTGAAGAGGGCAGAGGACATCTTCATCTCCCATCTCCAAGACAATCTGGGGAAGGGGAACTCTCATCTAGGGGTAAGAAAATAACTTTCGACAACCCCTGATTTAACCAGATTAGCATTTAATGCTACTCTTCTCAATGGCAATCAACAGCTCTGACCATTCATTATATTCAATGATACTCATTGTCCAGTCACTCCTGTATTGATTGGTATGGCAAGTCTGTTGTTTGACTGCTATTTAGGTGTCACGTATTTGAACAAATTCCTTCTGGGTAAAACTGAGTCACATGTTGAGCAACCAGTCGGTGCTTCTTGCTGACAGTCTCTGTCTGGAGAAAGGTCACACTCGAATCTATAGAGAAAAACACATATCTACCATTGGCTTCAGACTGGGCAACTAGACACTGACTCTATATGCTAATATCAGTTTTTTATTTGGATTAAAAGAGGAACGGGAGATCACGCCATACGACATTTAGGATCCAGCTCTGGAGAACGTCTGCCTCAGTCCACCTCTGGCTAATGTAAGATTAGGACTAAACGGGAAGGTTTCCCATACATATATGAAGCCTAATATAGGACGAAAATTTTTTTTACTTTATGTTAACATAAGGGTTATGTGATTTATTTAGATGAGCACATGTAGCCCAGTGGATATTAATGTCAGTAAAATAAGTAACATATGTTTTGTGCTTTAAAACTAGAAGTAATACTTCAGAAGAACTGTAATTTGAGAAGTGAAACTGGTTATAATTACACACCGGGCTTTGCGTTCCGTGGCACAGATTGTGACTTTACCCACAGGGATGCAGCATTTAACTGAAATAAGTAGTTCATGTTGGATCAGCAATTTGAGTCTTTCATTTGTGCTTTCCCAAAGCAACATGATTCTGGTTCTACAAATTTATATTTGAAATCATAGAGGTCCACATATATTTTCTACTGAATTTAAAAGAGTGGAGTAACTTGAATAGCAACACCATGTTTATCATTTCTTTAGAGAGAGAGAGAGAGACAAAGAGAGATGGAGACAAAGATAGACTGGGAAAATAACACAGACATCTGATTCAATCAGTTCATCACTGATTGAGTTTAACCCTGACGTAAACATGTTGCTACAAGCTGTATTTTCCCCTACTTGCTACTGTCCTTATTTTCATTCACTGATATCTGGCCTGAAATCTTTTTTTTCAGCCCCAGCACCTACAGCTCTGAATTGAACACATAGCCGTTGTCTGTGTTCTAAGCCTCGTTTTTTCACCAGGGTTACAGCAGTCTGAGATTCCGGCCAATCAGACACTTGAGCTCCCCAGTGGAGGATCTGGAGATGTGTAAAGTGGTGGGGATCCTCGATAAGGTAGGGACGCTCTCTGCTCTCTGCTTGATACAGTAGATAATAATCTCTTGAACAGACATCCTGGCTGAAGTTATTGTTTTGTTAGCCAGGTATAATAAATCAAATAACGCCTATGATAGTTACCAGTGCGAACAGTCATTTCTCCTAAAACATTTATAACCTGCTAATTACACAATACACACTGTATTTAAAAAAACTCTATTTAACAAAGTATATCTTCAATCCAAGGTCCTGATTGTCCAAAGCCTGATAACCAAGGAGCGATGTGTTGTAAAAGTATGTATGCCTCAGCGTAACACCATACAGTTTGTCAGAGAGGAGGGGAACAGGCATGTAGTATAAGCAGAGCAGATGTCTGTCTTTGTAGATGTACCGTATATCTAATGCCCAGATGGCTGTTGTACTCTCTTGACCCCTGCCAGCCATTCTGTGGCAGCCAAGTCGATGGGAGTACTCTCATCCTTGTCTTCCTGAGAATCCTTCTGCATTGATCTGGCTAAAAGCCCTTCACTCTGACCCTCTTAGCACAAATGCACCTCTGATTTCTGTAACCAGATAGCTGTTATTGTAAAATACGGTAGCAGGAGTGGCTGAAATGCTTTCCAGCCCCTGGTAGAGATTGCTTCCGTCAACCATAGACTTACTTAAGACCAGATGGACAAACAACAGTAGTACAGTAGCTCTACATTTGAATTACAGCATAGTAAAACGTGTGTTGGGTTCCTCTTAGTGCCTGCCCAAGTCGAGCTGGGAGAGCCGAGACCAGCCCACTATCATCCCCCAGGGGGTCCCCTTCATGGTGAAGCTGCTCCGGTACTACGTCAGCCAGGACGCTGTGTACCTCCACCTGGAGCATGTACAGGGTGAGCTGAACATAGGCTCTGCCTCTCAGGCCTGTAGTATGGCAGGAGGATTATAGCCAAGTCCGATCTGTGCCTAAGTGTGGACACACAGTTGTAATTGTTTTCTGAAGTTTGGATTTGTCAACATTTTGGTCAAGGTCATTTTCATTATTGCCTTTTCTATGCTCTGTAGGTGGTAAGCTTTTCTCCAAACTACACAAGGCCCGAAATGAACGAGCCAAGGAGCACCCAGAATGCTCCAGTCCCAGCCAGCGCAGGATCAAATTGAAGAACAGTTACACCTCCCCTACCATCAGTTCCGACTACCAGCAGAACGACAGAGGGGGCATAGGGACAGCCTATCTCCTGGAGAGGGAGAACGATGAGAGCCCAGACTTAGACTCCCCTGAGTCCTGGCATGAGGCTCAGCATCGACTGGAGAGTTGCAGGACCCACTCCTACTGTGAGGAGACCGGGTGCCTGCAGAACAACTCCAGGCCAGCGGCATCACACGCCCCGCTTCATTCTTCACCTGGACAAACCAGGACGGACCTCCATCCCCATCGTCACCCAGCAGGCCACGGTCAGTGTTTGCGCTGTGAATCTCAGGACACGATTCCACTCCCCAGTCGTCCGTACATTGTTCGGCCTCCTGTCATTTCAGAGTCCTGTGGAAAGGCCACCGCAAAAGAAAAAATGAAATCCTCTTCAGACTTAGATGTAGCATGGAAGGCAGCTGATCCAACCGGCACTCCGGAGAGTTCGGTCTCGTATGCAGCGATCGGTACTGACTCAGATACAGCTACAGGTGAACTTGTACCTCATACAACTCAGACCTCTATCGTTGGTGCAGCGTCAGCAGTGAATTTAAAAAATAATTTTGTCCATTTACGTGAACAGAAAGGTTACGTTCCCACTTCATCGCAGTTATTCCACAATCAAAAACAGATTAGTGATGGAGCAACTTCGACTCCCAATGGCTCTCAGCGAGGCAGTGGTTTAGGGACCGGTGTGGTTATAGAGAAACACCAGGGGGAAGTTCAGGAAGAGCAAGTAAATCATCACCGTACCGACGAGACCCTGGCAAACCAGGAAAGCAAGAACGCCGAGGTACCCCAGCCTTGCACATCCGGGTGTCCCACTACAGTCGACACAATGCCCCTACAACGGTCATCCTTAGGGAGCCCTGACCCCTCCTCGGTCCCTTGCTGTCACAGCGCTGGGAAACAGCAGGGGACCCAGCCAGGCATCTCTCTGGCCCTCACAGGAGTGAAGTATCACCTGGGGCCCTCTGACAGAGAGCCAGGGGGGGAGGTGGAGGAGGGATGGGAGCTGCTGAGCCCTATGAATAGGAATATTCCCCAGGGGAAAGAGTCGGCGTGTGAACCCAGCCCCCCTGGCCCCGCACCCCAGGGTCGCAAGGGGGACATGGATGCTTTCCTAAAATCAGAGGGATCATACGGACTGGTTGAAGATCAGATCATCGAGGTGGAGGGCTGGTGCCACCTGCCTCAGTTCCCAGCCAAGGCACCCAGGGAAACGGACAGGACCAGGCAGGGCTGCTTGGGGCTGCCTGAGGCAGAGGTGCGTCTGTTAGGTGCTCAGATCCTTCTGGCCCTGGAGAGTCTTCACCAGCAAGGTGTTGTATGCCGAGACCTCAACCCAAAGAATATCCTGCTTACCAGCAATGGTTAGTCACCTGAACCACTTTAACTCCAAGGTATGTAGTTCTCTCTCCATCCATTTTGAGTGTGATGTCATCTTTCACCAGGAAAGGTCTGCCTGACATTCTTTGGCCAGTGGAGTGAAGTTCAGTCAGAAATTAACTTCAAAGCTATGGAACAGATGTACTGTGCCCCAGGTAAAATATATATTTATAAAATAAAATTCAACATGCTACAATAGTTTCTCCTTAAGTTTTTGGGGGGTTTCGTCTAGCATTAGACATCTAATCAGATACAACAATAAACCTGTGAATAACATGTTTGTCGTTGTTGTCCACCAGAAATTGGAGGTGCGTCCAAAATTACAGAAGCTTGTGATTGGTGGAGTTTGGGGGCATTGCTGTTTGAACTTCTTACTGGAATGGTAAACAACATTCTATTGAATATTCTGTTTTTACATTGGCTCAATCTTTCCCTTTGCTAAGGTGCTAAATTCGAACCTTTATTGATTATTCGCATCAATATTGACAATGTGCATCAGTTTCAGGGACTTGGTTTAATGCTGAAGGCAACATAGTAAATGCATGCCTTTTCTTGTGCCTCTAGCCCCTGTGGCAGTTCCACCCAGCCGGGGTGCACTCCCACACACAGCTCCTGATCCCAGACCACCTGAGTACTGCAGCTGCCTCCCTGCTCACTGAAGTAAGAACACCCACGTGGCCGGTTACTGGAGGTACACAGAATACGCTGTCATTGTGCAAACTCAAATCGGCTTTGTGAACAAATGGCTGTTGTGCTCCGCAGTTACTGCAGTTTGACGCCGGTTACCGTCTGGGCTCCGGAGGTGGTGGTGTGAGTGACATCAAGTGTCACCCATTCTTCAACGGTGTCTCCTGGAAAGCATTATCGAGTTAGCGTGCCGGTAGACAAGATGTGTCTCTGGCCTGGATGCAGGCTAAACCAGGTTCATGAACATACAGTCATGTGGAAAGAGTACACCCTCTGGAATGTTTTTTTTTTTTTTATTTGGAAACATGGATATTTCAGCTAAATCAAAGGCAATAAAATTTGAAACCATTTATTATTTAAAAAACTGAATTGCAAATTCCTTATGAGAAGAAAGTTAGATAAACTAGATGCACCAAAACAAATGCAAAAACAAAGTCTACACATGCAAATACAGGCCAATGGCTGACTAAAAGATGTTCACATAAGTCTCTACAAACCCAAGAAAAATGTCAATTGGTCTGCAGACCACTTTTGCCACATTAAATGCTTGAGTAAACTCTTAGGAAGACCACAGAAAGAGGTCAGGAAGGAAGGAGCCTCTGACCTTAAAAATAGAATATCAAGAAACAAACAGCATTAGTCAGACACTACCTGGGTGAAGACCAAAACTACTAGAACAACGTGCTCTAGAGTCTAGACGGGTGAGTGAAAAGTGGAAGTGTATAGCTGCAATGCCAGGCGCCATACTTTCGAACACAAGATCTTCATACCAGCTGTAATGCAGAGGCGGTGGCATTATGGTTTGGGGCTGTTTGCTGCCTCGGCCAGTTGCCATCATTGAGTGTAATTCCATGTTGTCTGATAAGCCTTGAGGAGAATGTGAGCCCGTCCGTGAAAACGTTGAAGCCAAAGCAACCTTGGATCTTGCAGCAGAGCAATGATCAAAAACACACAAGCAAAGCTACTATATAATTGCACCGAAATAAGAAATGGATAGTTAAAGAATGGGCAAAGCTCAGATCTCAATCCCATTGAAATGCTGCGGAGGGACAATGCACTGGGTGGTGCAAAAAAGCTCTCCAACATGCCACCGCACTGTTAAGAGTGAACAAAAATGATTTAATAATTATACTTTTTTACAAAAAACAGCAACATGAAGTTAGCTCAGCCAAAGTAGGCAAAACCAGCTATTGAAGCTGTGTGTACTTACCTTTTTTACATTAAGAAATTGTATTTCTGTTGATTTTTGGAAGAGTATTTCAAAATATAATCACTTTCACTGACGTGTTAAATTAGGTTACCTTTATCTGTCAACAGCTTTGAGGTGACGATTACATCTGCAGAAATATGTACAGAAATCCTTTCCATGGGGTATGGTTTTTCACATGACTGTAAAGATCTCAGATCCACTTCTGTCTATATAGTTTAATTCATTACAATCTAAAAGACAGCAGTAAACATTAATCAATATACCTACTCTAAGGCTGTGTTGGACAAATACTGCACCCTTGTGGCTAAAGGAAATGAAGGCAGTTGACTGGAGCTACTTCCTGAGCATCTTAATAACCAAAGTGGCAAGATTCTAATGGAAACTTGAACTAAGAGCAGACACCTAGGAAACACATCAGCCCTGCAACAACCAACCTCTGCAGGGTTCTCTTGGAAGCCTCCGTTTTCAATGATAGAGGCCAATAAAAAAGAAAACACTGGCCTTTTGACAAAAAGAGGGGCAAAATGTTTTATGGTAGTCTTGGTGGAATATTTGCATACAAGTGACATGCAATACTACTATTTTAACATATCATATCCATCATTACCATACATGAAAACTGATGTTTTTCCACTATCCAACACTGACTGCACTAACACCTTTTGGATCGTCAGCCAATGGGTGTGATGATAATCTCGGTTACAAACATGGTTAATAAAACAAGCAACATCTATTTTCAGTGTCTGTCTTTAATAGATGCTACTTTTTTTTTGTTGATTAGACTTCAGGGATATCAATCGGTCCAGTTAGGAAGCATAAGCGATTGTGAATCGATGTCACCTACTTTGGCGCAAATGAACAACAGCAAGACCACCCCCAATAACTGAATTTTGTAGCAGGTGGTGGCCACATACAATTGCTTTCTCCTTATCCTTCTTGATCAATTATCCTCTAGTTTTGCTAGTGTCCTCACTACGGGTAGCATGAGCCCTTTCCTTCAGCCAATTCAAGTTACACAGGTTGTCACATCCATATGTGCCATCGCAAAATTTGCTGTGTCTCTCAGTAGTCTCAAATGCATGGAGGAGATACCAGGAGACGGGCCGTTACACGAGGAGAGCTGGACAGGGTCGTAGAAGGGCATCAACTCAACAGCAGGACCGGTATCTACACTGTCCCACATGAACTGCCGTAAAACCTTTTGAACGGTCAACCAATGGGTGTGATGATAGTCTGTGTTTTTCCACAACATGTTTAATAAAGAATAAGCAACGTTTCTTTTCTGTGTTGGTCTTTAATAGATGCTCACGTTGGACATTTTTTCTCAATATATTTCAAACACAGATCAGAGTACCCACTTCCTGACTTGTAAGTGATGTGGGCTTGTTGTAGGTTAACGCTTTTTTTATCTTCCAAGGCCTTGTACCACCTACTGAAAATCCACACCTGTCCTGTGGGTTCATACATTTTTTTCATAACTAAACCAGTGACAAGGAAAAACAGCTAAGATTGTTTAAAATATTTGTTTCTTTAAATAGTTCTTTTTTCTTTTTACACAGCATAAACATTTTTTTCCCCTCATTCTTTTTTCTAGGGTGTGCGTGAATTAAATGTCCAAAATTATATAAAAAGGACCCACTGAATAAAGTCTAAAAAAAACTTTACCATAAACGTATTATGCCAGAGTGTTTCCAGTTCATTTATGATAGGTTACAATTGTTCTTTTCTCAGCAAGATAAAAGGAACGATACATAACTAAACATTTCTTTGAGCCAGATATTACAATAATTTGACAAATATTAAATTGCAGGTAGAAAATGGCCTATGACACTTTCAGTTGTACAACCCCTTCTCATGGGACCCTATCGGTGAAAACCCTGCCCGCGACAGACGGAACACTCACCATTCATTTTGCCACCATTTAAAAGCCATGCAAAAAGTCCAAAGCACCTTTCACTCTCTTCAAGTATCCTTTTGTTTAGTTAACCAATAGAATATTGTGTAGGATCATCCTCCGGAGTTGCCACTTGGCTGTGAATGGCAATAGGATGTTTAGTTGGGATTGTGGAGAGGCTGGCTCACATATCCAGGAGCAGTACTCTGGGGTCTTCTACCACAGTCTTGATCTTACGCAGGAAGGTGACGGCCTCTCTGCCATCAATGAGGCGATGGTCATACGTCAGGGCCACGTACATCATAGGGCGGATCTCCACCTACAGCAGGGGATGAGGAGCTTCAGACAAAGACAAATACAGCATCCTGCTCCCCCATCTGACCGCCAGACGAGCTCTCTTGAGACATGAATCTATAACATGTGGGGTGATCCTAAGTCTACGTAACAGAGCCGACTCCTACCTTGCCCCCGATGGCCACTGGCCTGTCAAAGATCCCATGCATGCCCAGGATGGCAGACTGCGGGGGGTTGATGATGGGCGTGCCGAACATGGATCCAAACACACCACCATTGCTAATAGTAAAGGTGCCTCCGTCCATGTCTTCCACAGCCAGCTCATTCTTACGGGCCTGAAATCGACCCAGGAGACGCACAGGAGAGTTGAATCCAGTGTTGTCGAAATCATTACATAAATGCCTGATTGCAATTATTTGAGCCAGATCGCCATAATATCATATGTTAGGCCAATGTTGAAATCATAAGGGTTTTTGAAGGCTAATGTTGGAAATGCCTCAACAGATACCATGCAAATCTGTTTCCATCTGTTAGGATGTCCAGTGCATGGGAGCAAAGGGTTGGACAGCTCTGCGGAAAGTTATAGGCGCAGATCATTTACTGGAACACCTTTTCTTAAATTCTGTACGTTTAAACCTAATTCAGAATGGTTTTATCATGAACAGTAATGTAGTTTTGCAACATTATTATTTAATAGACAAATGCGTTCAGTCACTTATGTATTGCATCTTTACATAATTAATATAAAAATGCATGGCAAAAAATAAGTTGACCCATAGCAAATGATTAAAGGTAGGCCGTTTCAAATAATTAGGCTATAATATTAACCAGCAGAGCGAGTGGTTTGCTTGCGTTTTGTGAACAGCAAACACATTTTCTCCAGAAAGGTGACCACAAATCTGAAGACTCATCTCCGGATCCACCACGTGTATTCTCACAATATTATAAGGCTTACACTATTAGTGGCATAACACTCACAATATAGACGATTAAATTGTTAATTACAATCATCAGTGCACCAATTAATCAAAATGTTGCCAATTAGTCAAAACACACTGTCCAGAGACACGGGGTTCTAATACCTTCTCCCCCAGCTCATTGATGGCCTTCTCGATGTCCACAAAGTTCATCCCCTCAACTCCACGGATGACAGGCACCACCAGGCCCTGGGAGAAAGGACCCATAGCAGGGCAACGGTTCATTTCCAAAACATTAGACTGGTGGGAAATGGGCTAACCGCGAGTAGCCAAAGGCTGGCATTACCTTGGGGGTTGCTACAGCCACACTGACATCGACATAGTCCCTGTACACGATTTCTTTGGTGGTGTCATCGATGACTGAGAACAGAAAAGGTAGGTCAATTATTCTGTGACACATTTTCTTGAAGCATAGTGTTTTTTGACTGGAACCCACAGACACTAACAACCACAAATAAGTTAGCAGGGAAGATCATCTACTTGGCTGTGGCAGGAAAATAGGCCAGAGAGGTACTGGCGACGTACCCAAGTACGCTGTGGTTCTGAAACTTTTTCTATTTTAGATGCAAAATACAAAAATGACATTTAGACCACCTCCACCACATGCCAGAGCAGACTAAAATGTGTGCAAACCAAGTTGAAGAAACTTAAGAGACCCCACCTCCATTGACAGCGGGCTGGTCCATCAGAGCGTATGCTGATGCCTTGACAAACGCAGACATGAAGCCCAGTTTAATGTTGTGTTTCTTCAGAAAAGCGTCTTTGTACATCTTCCTCATCTCGCTAATGTTACTGTAGTGAAAAAGAAGACCAAGTCAGAACACTGTGGACTATTCCTAAACAAAATCTTCTCAATTGTCCTTCTACTTTTCTGAAACGTAAATAAATAAAAGAAATCTGACATCTCACTTTTTGATTGACAGCACAAAAATGCAATACTCTCTCAATCATATCAACCAATCCCCTAAAGAAAAACATACAATAACCTTCATTTTTCAGCTACTTCAGGTCATGGTGATTGAGTGCTATTGACACTGGCCTGCTAATGTTTCACCATCGCTCATTTCTCCAATGTATGATGAAAAAGGGCTCTTGTATCTCTCTTTTTAATTGTTTGTTTTCCTGTCTCTAACCCGGTTTAAACTCTAAGGTTTCTCCGCTAATGGCATTAGCCCCTCCCAAGACACACACTCTCCGAGAAAGGAGAGAAGAAGCGATAAAAATCTTCACTTTCTAAATCCTCTAAATCTTATTGGCCTGTCATAAAAGCCCATATCGGTTGAGGCAGCCCGTCCACTCAGAGCACAGGTCTCGGTGGGCCCCAGTAGATGCTCAGGCCTCCTGGTCCGCCTGCTCCTTCGGCTCCAGATGAGTCCAGGCCTGGAAGTCTTCCTCCAGACCGTCAATGCCAATTCAATTAGGATGCTCGGAAAACCCTGAATAGCTGAAAGCTGACACCCCATATTTGCTGTGAAACCCTCAAAGTGTCATCTTCAGCACAGAGGGTAAACGTGGCCGCTAACATTTCCTTATAAATTAATAAAGACCCTGTTTTAACAAATCTTATCTTTGTTTTCACCAACATTAGGACCAAATATTTACATTCCATTGTTTAAGAGGGCATCATGTTTCAAGCAGCTTTTCCTATTGAGCAGATTCCAATCTATAACCATGTGTGCTTATGGCCACTGAAACACACACGGATATGTATATATTAGATAGATCCAAAGAAGTTGGGACACTGCACAAAATGCAAAAAACCCCCAGAATGCAACATTTATCCCTAGATTGAATTAAAAATAGTACCGAAATACACTCAGCCGACCAGCCATAAGATTACGGACACTGGTAGGTGAAGGTAATAACACTGATAATCTCGTCATCATGGCACCTGTCAGTGGGTGGGATATATTAGGCAGCAAGTGAACATTTTGACCTCAAAGTTTGTTTTAAAAGCACGAAAAACAGGCAAGCTGAAGTATTTGAGCGACAAGGGTCGAATTGTGATGGCTGGATGACTGGGTCAGAGCATCTCCAACACTGCAACGCTTATGGGGTGTTCCCGGTCTGCAGTGTTCAGTACCTATCCGAAGTGGTCCAAACTAGATAAAGCGGTGAACGGGTGACAGACTTGTGGGTGGCCAAGGCTCATCGTTGTACGTGGGGAGTGAAGGCCTGTGTGGTCTGATCCAACAGACCAGCTACTGTTGCTCAAATTGCATGCTGGTTCTGATAGAAAGGCATCAGAACACAGTGCATCACACTTTGTTACGCATGGGTCTGCATAGCCACAAACCAGTCCGGGTGTCCATGCTGACACCTGTCCACTGCTGGAGGTGCCTACAATGGACCTGTGAGCATCAGAACTGGACCACGAAGCAATGGAAGGTGGCCTGGTCTGATGAAGCACATTTCAGAAAAGGTTGGGACAGGGGCCTGTTTACCACGGTGCTGCATCGCCTCTTACTTTAACTCTGTAAGCATTGGGGAAAGAGACCCATTGCTGGTGTTTTTAAAGTGATCAACATTTCAGGGTCTCCTTCGTCATATTTTTTGTTTCATAATGTGACAAATGTCTTCAATGGGTGACAGGTCTGGACTGCAGGCAGACTAGTTTAGCACCCAGACTTTTACTACAGAGCCATGCTGTTGTAGTACCTGCAGAATGTGTTTGGCGTTGTCTTGCTGAAATAAGCAAGGCCTTCCCTGAAAAAGCCCACAGCATATGTGGCTCCAAAGACTGTATATATTGTTCATCATAAATGGTGCTTTCACCATGGTTTTTGAACTGCGTGCTGATTACAAGCTGGATGGTCCCTCTCCTCTATAGACCGGAAGACACTGCGTCCATGATTCCCTAAACTAATTTAAGCTTTTGATTAGCCAGACCACAGGACAGTTTTCCACCCCAGTCGATCTGAAAGGATTTTGGGCCCAGAGAATGTAACAGCGTTCTGGATCTTGTTTATATTCGGTGTATTTGTTGCATGGTAGAATTTTAACGTAAGGAGTTTAAGACCTAAGAGCTAGATCGGTTCCTATGCTGCCGAACAAAGTAAGTGCCCGCTAGAACCCACGGCCACGGCTGGGGACTTGCTCTGACAAAGAAATCAGATGCAGAACGGCACAGGCAAAATTCAGCTTCAGTCTGCTTTACATCAGACACTGGTAAAATAATTCTGATCAGCGGGACTGTAACAAACACCACCTAAACCTGGTTTAAAATCTAGTCGTTTTAAAAACGAGTTTCGTTTTACATTTTTAAAAATATATATTTATCCCTCTTTGACATAACTTTAAATTTGTGGTTTGCATAATATAGGCCAACTGTTTCCATTTCCTACCTCATATCAACCTCATTAAACGTTGTCAACATGGCACATGTGTTCTGCGCTTCCTTCAGTCTCTGGGCGATTCTGAGACGCATTCGGTTCATCTTCACCTGAGATGGAAAACAGCAAAAACTATGGTATATTGAATCTTCAGAGTGCTACAAAAATTTGATTTACATCATCTTTAGATAGACATTATGATGCCTGTAAGGGAATTCAAATAGTTGATAAACTACCTTTATACTGTTGTTTTTGTATACATGTTTAGTGTGTCTGTAATATCAGGCTCAACTGTAATAGAGACCTAGGTCTCAGCTGGGCTTCCCGGTATAAATGAAAATAACCACAGCCCATCGGGTCTAACGTCCTCTTTATGATTCCTCACCCTTTGCTCCGTCCTGGCAGGTTTAGCACTCGCATCCTTGACAGCAGTCGGGGCGGCAGTCGGTTTGATGGCTGAAACTGAACAGGACGGAGAACAGGACAGAAGATGTTAGCGTCCGGACACCTCGGTGTGGCCAATGGCCAGTGTCACCGCGGAGGCAAGAGCTGAGCGGTGTATTACCACCATCGACAACGCACACAGGTTGGGCAAAATACTTCCCACAATTACATCCACTGATTGGTTGTCCGACAGACTAACCTGGTGTGGCTGAAATGGCCGCTCCGGGCACAGGAGGCACAGGAGGCATAGAGGTCGGGACGGGGCCCACTGGAGAAGGTGTATGAGTGGAGGGTGTGGCGGCAGCAGCAGGGGGTGGGGAGGATACAGCGGGGACCTCTGGAGCTTGTGCAGCAACAGCTAATTGAAGAAAGGGATAAGAACTTTGGTTTAATGTATATATTAAGTACTATGTAATACACCGTAACAACATCTACCATGCATCTTGAATGGCAAGAATTAAAAAATGCCACATTTAGGTCAAACCAGCAGGGGACATTTTGACCAGAGGCATGATAAACTCAATGGTACGGACCTCCTTTCCGGAGTTTGAAGAGAGCCTGTCCTCCCTCCACCTTCTCCCCATCAGGGACCAGCAGCTCCTCAATCACCCCAGCGGAAGGAGACGGCACAGGCACTGATGTCTTTAGAGAGAAAACATCCACCAGGTATGCTAAATAAAACGATCTATTAATTGTTATTACCGGTCACGGCCAAATATAGTAGCCCATTAACATGAGGCAGTTCAGGTGAATCAATAAGTAACCTTATACAATAATAATCCGGAATGGTAATACCTTGTCTGTCTCAATTTCACACACCACCTCATCCTCTTTGACAGAGTCACCAGCCGCTGAAAAAAGAGAGTTATATTAAAAACATAGCTAACCGAAATATCTACCTGGCTGGAATCAACACCTAAATGATCATAACACCAAGTCACAGTACCTTTCTCCCACCTCACATCCCCTTCTGTGACTGACTCTGCAAAAGCAGGCGTCTTCACTGTGATCACCTCATTCCCTAGAAACGGAACACATCATTGAATTCTTGCAGAATTAGACAGAACCACACCACTGCTTATAAAACAAATAGAGTTTTTAAAAAGGTACTCACTGCAAGCCACAGAGGTCCTGAAGTATCTTATCTGGAAGACGCTGGACCTCCAGTCCAATTTCCTAGACAGAAAACGATGAATTAAGAAAAGTCGTACTCAACAGTAAGAGGCTAAAACAATTATCTAATGAGATTTATGGTGTAAATGTAACACTTACGTAGGGATAGTGACACTACGATTAGCTGACAGTCCTGCATGAACGAAGACAAGAGTAAATGAAGTTAATCTACATCAAAAAGGACAAATAAACTTTCATTTATATGTAGTTCTAAAACACCCTTACCTGACACAGCACGGCGTGTTAACACATTGCTTCCCTGCCAAAGCCAATAGCAGATTAGGTTAGGTAAAAAAAAAAGATGTCATGTCTAAATGGGTCTTAAGTACCCATTTCTATAGTAAAGTTTTATAACTAAAACATCACAATAGAAAGCCTCTGCCATTTTAAAGTAGTTAACTGGGCGGGTAAATCAACATAGTTGGGAAAATGGATATCTTAAACAGCTGACTACATTTAAGATGCGGAATCCCTCAATGTAATGGCCCGTCCTGTGCATTTACAGGTTTCTTTAATGGGAGTACATGAATGGGTTCAGGGAGGTAAAGTTACAATGGACATTTTGGGGAAATTAATTTTCTCTTGTCAACAGCTATGAAGTCATGCATTCCATGAATAAGAAAATGACAGAAATTGAATCCGGATAGGATGGACTAACAAACCACACCTTTAAATTCAAAAGATTTAAATGTGTTGGGCCTTTGGGATTTCAATCGTCAATAGCTCCCACAAAAAGTGTTGTTATAATATAAAACATACATATACTGATGATGTGATGGTACACTTTCTGTTGGAGCTATTGAATTTAGCCAGATTTTGAATTGACATTTTATGAAAAACTAAACTCAGTAGGCCATCCTCCCTAGTTTCAGAAAAGGCACTTTTCACAGATTTGAATATGTAGAATAAAAAAAGATAAACAAAGCCACGGATTTGAGTCCATCCTTGCCCAATTCAAAATCGGTACATTTTATATTATTACATCCCTTTCTGTGGGGGATATTGCTAATTGAAGTCAGAATTTGACCCAAAAAAGTTTAAAAACGAATTTCATAGTCATGGAATGCTTGAATGCATATCCATTGACAAGAGAAAGCGAATATCTACCAAACATCCATTATAAAACTAACTTTACCTCCCTGAACGTGGCCTCTCAGTGACAAACCATAGCCTCTCCAGTCAAAGGTCGGTGTAGTGGACCAATCGCTGACTTTAACACAAGTAAACAATGTACAACAGAAACGCTAGGGTATCAAGCGAGTTACTAGAATTAAATATATTTAAACAACAATATTTCTGTTTCTGTTATTATCATTTCAGAATTCGTGTTTTGACAGGCTTCCTTGTCTTATGCTGACTGGAGTAGGTGACTGAACTTTGAAGAAGCAATACCCTGTGCCATATCTAAATATATGACTTAATTCAGTGTATAGATATTTCCACAACTACGCAAAATACATTCGTATATATCGTGACAGAAATGACAGTGTTATACCAAAACTATCAAATGACCTTAACAGATCGTTCGCAATAGAGCCGAAGCAATTTAGTTAACAGTACGTACTGCCTGTAGCTAACTAACGAAGACACTGCTGATTGGCTAAAATCTATCCAGTGAAATGAAATGTCATTTAACCTAGCTAACAAAGTTGAATGCGAGGCGAAAGCTAAAATACAAAATGGGTTTGAACTCCTGTCTTGCCGAGGAACTGGGTGTCAGGTTGCCCTTGGCTTGGCTTGCAATGTGAAGGCCTAGTGTGGCCTATTCCTCGCACCGGCAGCGTCTGTCCTACAGTACAAGTCTAACTAGCTAGCGAGCTAACTTTAGCATTAGCTTCGAAATGATGACACCTCGCACGAGGTCACGAAACAATCAGGTTTGCTACTTGTGAAATGCCTACCTGACGAATGACAGACAAAGAACGACCAAAATTCCGGGTTATACACCGGGAGTGGGATAACATGTTGGCTGTAGTGACAGCAACCTGTCCGCTGAAGGGAATCTCCCGTCGAACGCCAAAAGATTCTAAGGACGGAAGTAGTGTGGGAGGAACCAAGAAGACGAACTGAAGAGGGGATTGATCAAAGGGCTTTCCCAAAATTAATTCACAAGATATGGAAGTTAAGCCTAAACATAGTTGTAAAAAAATGGTTAAGTTGAAAGTCGTAAGCATGGTATGATTGTGTTTTTGAAGAAGCCAATACGATTTTAAATGTTGATATTGTGAACTTGTATTCTTTCGGTTTATATGTTTCTTGTGTCTGATGTATCGCTGTATATGTTTGTAAATTATATTTTTGTTTCAATAAAAAACACCGATTGCTACACTTTCCACTTTCTACTATCTCCGACTTGAATGGCCATTCAAGTTAAACCTTTCAGGTAGAATGTGTATTTCCTAAAAAACCTAGAACGTGGCAAATATCCCTAAAATGATTTTAATAAATTGACTCAATACATAATAATATTATACATTGCTATTGTGTGGCCCTTGTTTATTTTTAATGAGTAATAATTGACCATAACATACACAAATACAGGCATAATAATACAGCCATGTATTTACATATTTAATTATTTATTCTTGAGTGATTTGGTCCTACAACTACTGGCAATGTGATGTTTTCTACTCTCATTACAACGAGTGCCTAAACTAGCAATTCTCAGTTATATACCACATATTAAACTGAAATATTGCATGCATTTGTAAAAAAAAACGAATACACCATACATACACAGCTATGTCCTAATTTAATTGCTAATTCTTTTTGAAGGGTTTTTCTTAATCTGCTTGTCTCTTTTCACTTTCAGTTATTTGAGTCAACTCCGAAGCCACGCCTGTTTCTTTTTGATGCATTCACAGTTGCTCCTGCGCTCATCACCTCATTCACTTTCGGTGTACCAACAGGACTCCACTCAACGCAACAGGTAAGGGGCGCATGCTGTTCGTTCACTTTGTGATACATGATGGCAACCAAGACAACATTACTAAAGTAGCCTCTGTCCAGAGCCTAAATTAAAAGCAGTCATAGTTAAAATTAGTTATTGATCTCAATGAAATGACAATTAGCATTGTCCACATAAGCAAACTCATTGGTAATAATATTTTGCTCTTGTTAGTTATCAAGGTAGAACGTTAACTTTGAATTTGTATCTTGAAGGTATCCACAATTTGATAGTCAACACTATTCTAAACTATAATGATGTTTATATTTTCAATTTTTCCTTTACAAATACTTGCATTTCAACTACATCGTTACCCGTTTGATAACCACTTATTGATCATAGTGTCTTTTGCTTATAGTACGTCCAACTTCCATACATCAGACGTCTGTCTAGTTTTAAACTAAATATAGTAAATTAGCCCTAGTGATATTTTAATCTTGTTTATTAGCATAAATTGATTTGATATACTAACAATTGTTATTATTATCCTATAGATTAAGCACTGCCTACCTACATTTCTGGTGAATGAACAAATAAAAAATAACAAAGAGAATAATGCCTTACAAAAATACACCCACTAATTCATACATACACACATTTTAAATAATTTATAAAAACTGTTTAATCTATTATTTATTAAAAAAACTTTCATCCATTCCCCATACAATGTGCAACATTTTGAAAATTAAACATTAAATATTTAAATGTTGTGAATGGATTATGAATTAAATCTATAGAGGATGTAACATTTTCTATTTTTGTGTTGTTTTGTCCTTCCAGATGCTGAACATTGTCATAATGGTCAATATTATGTATAGTTAATAGTGTTTACCCCATTTTGACCTATTTCGTTGGTTCATATTTTTGGCTATATTTAAATGTATTGACTTACGGTACATAGCACTAAAGCTGAGGGCTTGAGTCTTGCTGAAGTGAGGTCTTGTTGAATTCTAAATATATACATATCGGTAATGAATGGTAAATGTATAGTAAATGTATGGCAATTTGGAAGCATGCATGTTTTCACTAGGGCACATTTTATTGGTAACCTAACCTGTTGTTTTATATTGTAAACATTACATTACAGTACAATGCAATACAACTGAAAGATGAAACGATTATTACATTATTTATACTCTTCTTTATATAATACTATTGATCCTTTGTGAATTCCTTTCTCCAATAATATTTTTTTTTTTTTTTTTTTACTATTTTAAAGAATAACTTTTAAGATTACAAAACTGTTATGATCTGCTTTTTGTGATTCACACTGACCCAGGATGATAGACAACACTAGTGCATCCCTCTGTCTTTTTATGTCTCTTCCTAAACAAAGGGTCTTTATATACTAATTGGCATGTCCTTCGACATGCCATAAATATATGTACAAAAATACTTTGTTAACTCAAGTGAAATGTTAACCTTTATAAATGAAACAATTGTATTACATTTGAGGGTTTTGGGTTCTGTTTTGTTTTCTTTGAAATAAGTGGTATTTCTTCTGTGATGGAGTACATCACTACTTTAAGCTCCGCTAACAGGTACCAAAAGCATGACAAAAGAAATAGATTTTCCACCTTGATTAAACATATTCAATATATGTTGCTAACCTTTAGGTGGCATGTATTTGAGAAATGATTAGGATGTGTTTTCACATTTTGTGTGTGCTGGTGCTCTATATGTAATAGTTTTTCTCACCGTGTATTTAGACTTTTCCCAAAACATAACCATAGAAACCATAGATGTACACTCCTATACTATAGATACTGGGCTGAATAACAAATTAACAATATCATGTTTTATTCCTTTTCTTTTTCTGGAGGAGCCTGTGGTCCAGCTCTGTCACCCTTACCCACTCCAAGGTGTTTTCACACGGCAGTAGGAAGGTTGAGCAGTGAGCCTGAACCTAAGCCTCTCTGAGCAGAACATGCACAACCCCAGTGACGGTGGTCTGGAAGAGGATAAGGCGGAGCTCATGATCCCCTGTTTCCGCAGAAACATGTTTGACGAGCCTCTTACATCGTACTCCAACGGCTCCATCATCTCCCACCTCTTGCGCAAAACCATCCACACCAAGAAGGCTCTTGATGAAAGCCACTTCTACCTGCCCACTTTGGCTGTATCCACCTCCACTATGGCCGACTCCAGTCAGGAGGACCAGAGCAGTGTCTCATCCAGGGACAGCGCAGCAGAGTTTGCATCCCCAGGTAGTCACCTCTCAACTGGGGTTAGCCCTGAGGAGGACAGGCCACTGAGTGATCACCTCCAGGCTAAGCGTGCCCGTGTGGAGAACATAATCCGAGGAATGTCAGGCTCTCCCCATAGCAGGCTCCATGGGGAAAGTGAAAGGGCTGACTCAGACGTCAGGGAGGCTCGAGAGGCCTACAGGGAGAACAAACGCAAACAGAGGCTCCCCCAGCACCAGGAGCACCATCTCACTGCTGCAGCTCCTTCCAACAGAGGCAGCCGTGGAAGCAAGGATGAGGAGTGCCACAAGCTGAAGGAGCAGCTTCAAAGCATGCAGAGGCTCCTGCGACAGCTCCAGGAGAAGTTCTTGCTAGTTTATAACCAGGAAGGAGCTGAGTGCGCGGGCAGAGATGACGCGGGCAGAGATGACGCGGGCAGAGTTGACGCGGGCAGAGATGAAGCGGGCAGAGATGAAGCGGGCAGAGATGAAGAGGGCAGAGATGAAGCGGGCAGAGATGAAGTGGGCAGACACGAAGCGGGCAGAAACAAGGTGGGCAGAGACGACGCAGACAGAGATGACGCGGGCAGAGACACCAGAGGCAGAGACAAGGCAGGCAGAGACAATGCCTCAGGAAATGACGACACCACAGCAAGCAAAGAGTCTGGATCCGTGTTTCATTCGGGTGAGGAGTTCCTGAGGAGGAGTGACCGAGCTAAAGGGGGTTCACAGGTCAGAGCGAAGACAGGCAAGCGCTTTTTAACCCACCAAAATGAAAGCAGAAACTTACAGGACACTCTGAAGCATGAACTCTGCAAGGCTGTGAGTGAGAGTGTGGATATGGTGTTCAAGAAAATCTCCTCCACAGGGCTCAACCAGTCTCCTGGTCAGCTCATGTGTCCCAGCCCAGAGCACGTTGATGTGGGAGCTGACAGGAAGAGCCAGGAAGACGGTAACCAGGAGCAATCACACACTGAAGAGACAGGCACACCTCGGGCTGAAGAGTACTACGGGAGCACTGAGACACGAAGCGCAGAGGGTCAGACCGAGGCTCTGTCTCTAGTTGTCCGTAAGCCGCCCCTGAGTCAGCTCAGCTCAGTCACCCCAACAGTTAAGCGGCCCTATCCAGTACACCACTCCCCGTTTCAGTTCAACTACAGCACACCTCTGCATGACAGTCAAATCCTGGAACACCTCCTCAAATACGGGCCCCACACTAGCTTTGGAACTCTCCCGTGCATGCCTACATCAATGGACAGGACTTCCCCAGACTCGGTGGAACCGCCCTGGGATGCCATCGCCATGAGGTCCAAAGTAACATCCAGTCACTTAGCCCACCACCCTTGCCCATCAGGCTTAGGCCCAGTGACCCTGGACAGTCTGTGTCTTCCTCACGTCAAGATGGAGTGTGGGGACCTGCAGAGCATGGCTGAGAGGAACTCTTATATGTCCCTCAATATATCCTTTTACAAGTCTGACAAATGTCCCAGTTATCCTCTACAATTTTGTAGGATGTATTAAGGGCTGTATTGTTTATGTCATAATATTGTGCTATCTGATATATCCCCCACCTCCATCACTGCACCTCAGTATACAGACCCCCTGCTTTTGGCCTTCCTAGTTGAACAATGACTTGTTGAGGTTCATTGCGGTGTGAGCAGTTCCTGTAAAACAGACTTCAATGGGAATTTTGTCTTTGATCTCGCTAACCCCAAAGAAAATTATAGCATCTTCTTTAATCTGACCACAGTAATGACTATAAGTCTAGAAAAAGACAAATAAAAAGGAATACAAGGCTTTGATAAGAATTGTCAGGAACAAAAGACAATTTTCAAAGGCAGAGAAAGCATCATGTTCTGTCCGGGGGAACAGTGTTTTTTTAAGACTTGAAAAGGTGCAGAATATATTTCTCTGTCATCAATGTGATAGGGGTGCCTCTGAAAGGTCATAGCTGAGTGCCTGTGGACAGCAGAAGTGCCTTCCAACTCGAACGCTTGTCTTCTTGAGTATACATACACAGCTGTAAAAATATAGATAGTACATCACTATTTATAGTCATTAAAATAATGTTTACATACAAAGCAATATATATCATGTTTACATACAAAGCTATAAAAACACAGATAGTGCATTAACAACTGTTTAAAATTACGTTTTAGCAAAATAGCAAGACAAGATTAATAAAATCCTGAGTACTTCACCTGCACCATTGTATTTTATTACATTGCAATGAATTGTATACATTTTATAACTATAATGATAATTATTACTAAAATAGCAGCCTAACAATGATTAAATCATGATTAGAAAGGATTTTACTGCTTCTGTTAATCAACGTTCAAGCATTGGGTAAAATCTGAAATATGGTCTGAAGTGGCCATTGTCCTTGGTTAGAAGGAACTGGAAAATAAGTTTGATCATCTCTCTCTCTGTCTCTCAAGATCTACTTTACTGTGCGAAGAGCTATGGTTCTCTTTGAACAATTTCTCATCAATCTTTCATTCCAACTTCCCAATTTCAAAGGCAAGATCCACTAATAAATGTATGTTTGGCTAGAACCTACAGATAAGAAGTTTTACCTAAGGCGTGGTTGTTGGCTACAAGGTGAATCACCTTTGGTTATTGCTTGCAAAAGTAGTATCATTCAATGATGACATGATAAAGATTTTACAAAGATAAAAATGTATACATTCGATATTACAAGATTGTCTTCTACTTCCCCAAAGACTAATAATAATGCAGGGGAACGATTCAAATATTATTTATTTAAAGCCCAGCTGAAAAGAATTCATTTCAAAATAATAAACAAGCCATTAAGAAGAACTAGCTGGAAGATGTCTTAATATAATGAAGTTACTAGTGCTATTTAAAGCAAACAAGCCTTATCAACACTGCGAGGCAGTGTAAAAGCTGCAGTCACTAATTAAAAGCTTTAATCTAATTCAAAATGTTGTACGGTCATTATTGACTTCCTGGTTACCGCAGAGCAATTATTTAGTGTCATTTACTTTAACTGGAGACGAGACAACCCAATATTCTAATCAATTAACATGTTGTGCTGTGAATGTGAACTGTAATGTGATTTTGATGACTGACAGAACTTGTGGCCTTAACACGTTCCCACATCCAGGAAGGCCTGACCCCCAACCACCTAAAGAAAGCAAAGTTGATGTTCTTCTACACCAGGTACCCCAGCTCCAACGTGCTGAAAACGTTCTTTCCTGATGTCAAGGTAAGTGAGTACAATATCATTGAACATGATAGAACTCACAATATTACTATTACGTTCTATGTTCACTCTATTTGCCTATAGAATATTGTATTTTAGCAACCGAATGAGCAGTGAGTTGGAGGAAGGAAACAAAAGAACACACGATTCAGAAAAACAAAGCTGTTAAGCCGCTAGCATGTCCTGGGGCACAGGCCAGGGAGATAGAGGGGCATTCTTTCTTTAAAAAGCCACTGCAGTCAGCAAATGGTGTGACAAAAGACTCAGTAATAAAGCCTCTGTCATTCACCGTCAACATAGCCAGGTTTTAGACGTGCGGACTGGCAGGCACTGGGTCTAACCACGGCATCCTGTAGTCCTGGGTTCCCCGTGTCTCCCTCCACTCCTTCTACCGTGAACAAGACATGTCCTGCTGGAGCTGTCTGTGTCTGGGGACACATGTCTGGCCTCCACACTGCTCCATCTGACCCCAAAGGTCATGGGCAAGTCAGCCGCCTACCACGCTGCGGCATCTCCTTCTTGCCCATGACCCTGTGGTGAGAAGTGGCACTGAACAAAAGACAGTTCTAATCCCGGTGTCTGATTCCATCCCGTCAGCCGGAGTCACTGGGAGGGAAGCTTCCTTCTGTCCTTACGTTGCGCCACGGCTTTCTCACCGCTCAGTCGCATCGAACGTCTTTGATGCCTGCCAGCCCCTTGGGCGTTTTGTGTCTCTCACTCTGGATGAGGAGATAGAATAACAAGGCTAATGTCCAAGACCGAGTTTAGAAACACACAGCTTTGACCGATGTTTTTTAATAAGTTAGTGGGAAAAGATTCAATAAAATAAAATTGGATAAAATTACGGACCAACGTTATTAATATCCATGTACAATGCATCCATAATGCGGGTGTGTTGCTTCGTGTTCAATTTCAGAAAAGAAATGACCCAGTTGATCATGTGTATCACTTTAAAGTTGACAAAATATGGCAACTTTCTCACACTGGTCGCTCTCGTCTCCCCAGTTCAACCGTTGCATCACCTCTCAGCTCATCAAGTGGTTCAGTAACTTCCGTGAGTTCTACTACATCCAGATGGAGAAGTTTGCCCGACAGGCCATAGTGGATGGGGTCAACGATGTGAAAGACATGTCTGTCAGTAGGGACTCTGAACTGTTCAGAGCCCTCAACATGCACTACAACAAAGCCAATGACTTTCAGGTAAGTCATAATACTTACTAAATATCTTACTGTATGCTCCTCTGGTATCCATGGTAACGATTGTACTGTGCAGCTTGTCAATGTGTTTACATGATGTCGAGATATTAGATATTATATACAGTCTCAAAGTAAATTGCAACGTGGTGTGAATTTTCTTATTGCGATTTCATTATCAATCCTTGTTGCTGGAGCTGATGGACCCAATGCTGTTTATGTATTGTGCTTGTAATAATATATCCAAGAAACCTGGTCTCCCGTCCGCTATCTTTTAGGCCTTCTGGTCACCTATCTTATAAGGTTGGTCCTGGTCTGGTCAGCTATCTCCTAGGTCTGTTATTCTCGCCTGGCTAGATATCTTCTAGGCCTATGACTCTTCTAACTGATGCCATAGAGCTATGGTTGTTGTGACTTATCTCACAGGCATGCTGTTGTCAAGACCCGTGGTTCTGGCCTGATCAGCTTACTTTGAGGCCTGTGGTTCAGGTCTGGTCAGTTATCTCATAGGCCTGTGGTTCTGGCCTGGTCAGTTATCTCATAGGCATGTGGTTCCGGTCTGGTCAGCTATCTTCAAGGCCAAAGGTTTTGGTCTGTTCTGCAATCGCCTAGGTCTGTGGTTCTGGTCTGGTCAGCTATCTTCTAAGTCAGTGGTTCTGGTTTGGTCAGCTATATCCTACTTCTGTGGTATGACCGTGTCCTTGTCCTGACCCGTGTGTCACTCTGCACCTGTGACTGCACAGTCTTTGCAGCCATTATCTAAACCCCAGAGCGATGCTTTATCAAACTGTGGGAAGAGGAAGCCGCAGAGTCCCACTAAAACAACTCTGGATTAGAGGACCAGTACGCCTCAGCGAGGCTCAGATTGCTACTGATGCGGAATGCTGAGAAAGACGCTGTGAATTCCGAGGGAGAAGCAGTTTGGTGGGAAAGAACCGAGACCGTTTTCTTTACCTTGGGACCAAGACATTCCTTTCCCAGGGATGCTTTGTTTCGGGAGATGAGGGGAAAGAAAAATAAGTTATGCCAACAACTAGGCTGTTAGCTAGCTGGACTATGGGAAATAATGGCACCAGATAGATCCTTGTCCCAGCATCCAGTCCTCGATCTG
The DNA here is from genome assembly GCA_016801125.1 of Novumbra hubbsi. Taxonomy (NCBI): domain Eukaryota; kingdom Metazoa; phylum Chordata; class Actinopteri; order Esociformes; family Umbridae; genus Novumbra; species Novumbra hubbsi. Next base: position 22,859 of record JACXGK010003086.1, on the reverse strand, counting down.
ATGATCTGTATTTTGAGCAGGGTGCAAATTCCTTGGGAAGCTTGGTGCTTTTTGTCTTTTTTCTTTTTCTGAACAATTAAGTTCTGGGCAACAAGCTTTTACAAAGTCAATGAAGAAACCCAGCACAGAAAGCTAGCTAATGATTCTGATATTATATTTGTTTTATGAGAAAGAAGCATGGGAAGTGGGTTTTTCGAGAACATGCTTCTAGGTCTGTCTTCTACAGTGTTGGTTTAGAGGACCTGCAAAGTTAAGCAATAAGACAACACTTGGCATCCACTTTGGTGATTTGTACTCGGCCATATGGATGAACATTCATATCACAATTGAAGACATTTGCAACTGTACTCTTCTACTATAGAGCCATGCTTTTGTAATATGTACAAAATATGTTTTGGCATTGTCTTGCTGAAAAAGGCAAAACTTTCCCCAAAAAAGACATTGTCTGAATGGCAGAATATTGAGTGCTCCAAAACCTGTCTATATTGTTCAGCATTAATGGTGCCTTCACATATGTGCAAGTCACCCATGTCATGTGCACTTAATGCACCCCCATACCATCACGGATGATGGCTTTTAACTGTGTGCTGATAACAAGGCGAATGGTCCCTCTCCCCTTTAGTCTGGTGTCCATGATTCCCCAAATAAATTGGATTCATCACAGGACAGTTTTCCACTTCTCCCCAGTCCATCTTAAAGGAGCTTGGGACCAGTGAACACAGTTGTGTTTCTGGATCTTGTTTATATATACTTGATGCCCCTGTCCCAAATATTTTTTCTAAAAATGTTTTTCTTTTTTATCTTAACATTTTTGTTGATTCAGTTTTTCTTTACATTTCACACCAACCCCATTTGTTTGGAAACAGGGTTGTACTACCCTTCTAACTATTGCTAATTTGAATATTGTGGCTTTCATTGCATTGTTAGCAATAGCTCATACAGGCAGACACGTTTTAGTATTAACTTCATATTCCTATAGTAAAGGCTAATTATCGTAATTGTTGTTTCTTGGTAATTGGTTGAATCCGTAACAATAATTGTCAATTTATCTTGCCAGCTCTAGTTGTTAGTCTCCCAAAATATTTCTTTTTTACTTCAGATTTTGGTTGCTACCAGTGCACTTACTTTGAAACCTGACTTGAAACAAAACTTTGTCTTTAATCACTCTATTAACAGGTTCCTGAGAGATTCCTTGAGGTTGCTGAAATTACTCTTCACGAGTTTTTCAACGCCATTTCAACTGCCAAAGATTCTGACCCATCTTGGAAGAAGGCAATCTACAAAGTAATCTGTAAACAGGACAGTGATGTCCCAGATGAGTTCAAATCCTCCATCTGCTTATAGCGGAGCAACCAAAAGACACGATCAAAGAAGGAATGTTATACAAATGCAATCATGCAATGACCACTCTTCCTGCAATTGAAAAAAACTATTTTGATTTAATGTTATACACTGCAGTATGGAGCCTATTTATTGCTCAGGCTTTTTCTTGTCTCATTCAACAAATCATATCACTGCTTCAGCTCTCTCCTGTGTGTTTAACTGAAAGCAAATAGTATTATTGTGACTTTGAGTCTCCGTATGGATCCCATTACAGATATTGTATCTTAATATGTGCCAGTTTCTCATTGCAGGAGAATAGCAACAGCAAAATATGTATTGTTTAGTTGGGATTAATTTTTCTTCAGGGCAAATCCATTTTAGAAGTTACAAACTTAAGAAGCCTTTTAATCCTTGCACAAACTGCAAGTCTTGTAACAACTGGATGGCCAAATTAACACAGAGCATCTGTAACAAAAGATGCAGTTGCATGTTTGTACATTTCTTATATTTAAGGGAAGTGTTTCAGAACTGTAGGGAACTTCCTCATTTGTTAGACTTACAAATGTAATTAAAAAAACATTTTATACGTATTGATTTATGCTTCCTCACTGGAGATTTTTTTGTGGTAACTGTACTGTGCTCATTTTCCAAGTTCTTTTTATTTTATTATCAAGAGTTTTATGTAAATATGCTGCAATTACATTTGGATAATATGTAGTGTTGAGGCCCCTATAAACTAATAGCATGTAAATATTGCAAATTATCAGAAAACTGCGTTGAGATGTTTGCTTTGTGGCAATTGCTATAATCTATGGCCTGATTTTGACTTCCATAGACACCATGTTTTGAGTGGGTATTTGATAGTCCTGTTAACAGAATAAAGATGCACTTATATTGGGCATGTCTTGTTTGGGAATAACTGTGTGTAAGTCACTTTTGGTGAAAGTATCTACTAAAAATAAATTAGAATATGTTAACATTTGAATAATAAAAAAATATGTTGTTCTTTAATTATATTTCATTTTAAAGAAGCCCTACCGAGTTTTAGTATATTTTTAACCAATAGTTGTAAAAGTAGCGCTTATGTGCAATTTTTCTGGTGAACTACTTAATCTAATTGTATATCAACCACTATGATAACTTATCATTTGTTGTCTAATGTGAGTATTACTCTTAGTACCACCTCATACAAAGTGTTTTGGATTCAATTGAAGCCAGTAGGGGCCTCTAATCCATGTCATGAAGCCAGCTGTACAAAGTCCTACAAACCTTGCTGCTCACATTGTCCAATACAAGTGGACTTTTTGAGGCCCGCATTCATTGTCCGGGCAGTGCGGATGCAGACAACTGCCATGTCTTAAAAACAGACAATGCATTCTCTCCCAATGAGTAATGACCAATGTGACCTCATATCGGAGTTCTGCCACCAAAGCAGAATTCCACAAACTCGTTGGCTTTTTCTTCCAGGCACCGGCACGCTCAAAAGCGCGTTAATCACTTCACAAATACACACGCTCATAGACACACACGCTCACAGACACACACTCACACACTCTGTGAAATCACATCTGCTAATGGAGAAGTTCTTCTCCCTGTTATCTGACAGAGGAGGATTTTAACTTCAAACCGGGCATTGAAGTCATCTTGATGAAACCTACATTTATCCTGGGATTATTAACACACTACTGTTAAACGTTTTGCATAAATGCAGCAAGCTATTGTTTTGATTTCAGAAATATGAATTTAAAAAAGCAATTTAAAAAGGAGTGTACATAAATTAAGAGAAGCTCTTTATTAAAGTGTACTTTCCCATGTTAATCATTTTGTCAAATCACAAAAACAAACATTTAATTGGAATACCTGTTAGGTACCAAAGCACCAATTACATCTGAACATTAAAGAATTCATAACGTGAGTTTTAATTTTTTGAGGAGTTGTGGAGAATACAAACCTAGGTAATCATTTAATAGACATTTCTTTTCAATTAGATCAATCTTTCTTCATAAATTGATTAAAAATGTAAACTCAATTATAAAGCAAACATGTTGAACTAAAGTGCTTTGTTCAAATTAATTTGTTTTGACATTTTCAGTACAAGATGTGATAATGTCTGATATAATGAAAGAAAAAAAAGAGACATTTCAAATGCCCCCAGGGTTTACAATGTTAAAGCATCCTATGCTGCAAATAAGACATTTAATAAGAAATTGTTTTCTAAATAAGAAAACAAAACATTCAGTTTGGTACATGTCAATCTTCTGTAATTTTGCTTATTTGAATAATGTTTTCCCCAAATACTAGACACATTTGTTTTTGTTTGTTTGTGAGGGAGAACAACAGGGGAATGGCCATACTTGTTTGTTAATTATGATAAGACCTTCTAGTCAAGAAGCAATTATGAGAAACAATTGAATGAAAACATGCCCCTTCATTTACATATTGTAACTGTCATGGACTCCTCTCTAATGTTGGGATGTCCTGTACATCTTCCTGGAAACATACATTTCTTTTGTTTATATGCATTTTCACAAAATAAAGTAAATACAAAGGCAATGCTTCAAAAGGTTCTGCGATGTTAAAGATTACATATCAAATTCTGATGAAAGCGTGTCATCTCTCGCCAATGCTTCTTCAGTAGAGAAACAGTGTCACCTAGTGGACACGAGACGAAAAACCACAAGACGTTAGAAATACTGTTGAGAAAGATCAGCTTTTTTATATTACATAGGAATTGCATTTCAAATTTCATGAAGTTAATCGCGCAATTTACACCATGCTTAAAGGATAATTCTAGCAACATGCTATAATATTAAATTAATTTTGGTCTACATAGACTAATAAAATACCATTAAATACTGAAGCTGAGCCTATACTTAAAACTCTTTGAATTTCGATGTAAGTAAACAATGTCAACAATCAACCATGTCAAGGTTAAAATTATAATCTACTCTTTGAAAATGATCATCTCCTTTTTGACTGCATCTGGCAGCCTTGCTCAACCCTGACTCTGTGGCTGTAATGTTTTGACAGGTTCCACAAATTGGTTGGGTTAGGGGAAAAAACACATTTGAATTGAAACTTGTATGGAACTGCTTTGATTTATGTACAGCATGTGCTGTGCAACATCCCCCTTGATATTACTCTAATGAAACTCAGTAAGCACTTCTAGGCTCGGCTGGGTCTGGGAGACCAACACAAAAGAGCTGAACACAATGGGCCCAAAGTGGTGGCACTGGAACAGTTATTGTGCTTAATCTTCCGTTTCCAAGATACCGGCTCTTTGACATGCTCGTGCTGGGAGGGCGTAAGGAGCACCGGGAATGAAACTTGAGAATAGACATGGCTGACTTTAGGCTGCCCTTCAGACATCCACTCCTTGGCGTAGTTTTGTGTGATCACCGGTAAATCTTTATTAATTTTAATTGGAGCCCCCATTTAAAAGAGCAATTAAAGCGGATTAATCGAGCCCATCCCGTATAATGTCTTCTGTTAATTAGTTTGTCAGCACTGTTTTAATATCGCCTAATGACTTCATATTTCAGGGCTGACATTAAAGAGATGCTGAAGGAAAAGAAATGGCCTTATCAGAACGCTGAGCTTTAATGGGAGATGTCCCCAGCCGCCAGGCAAGGTCAGGGCTCTGTGGCCACTGGGGAGGCCGGCCAGCTTACAGGGAGGGTTCCAGGGGCCCTGCTGCCTCCAGGGCCGATGCGTCGCCTCGCCTCCTCACTCCCCTTTACGCACTCATGCAGCCCTGAGAGAGGCCGCCTCCACTGTGACTGTCGTGGCTGCTGATGACAGAGGTTTTAAATTGTCATGACAATCCACCCCGGCAAGAAATCATTTCAATGAATCAAACACACCCAAGATCTGTTCTAGCTATTTGACTGTCCCTTCACCCTGTGGTACGTGCTACAGACACACGCACAGGCAGAGAGCAGGGATATTGAACCGCTCCCAGTCTATATGAAACATCTGCCCAAAACGGGAGTGAGAGGGCAGGTGTAGACGTTTGGCTTCGGTGGTGCTGAGTTCCAGTCCTGAGCGAAAACCGGGTGTTAATCCCGTCTTACTAGTACCTCACTACTTTTGCATTTTTGTTTGAATTCCACCACTTGGACTTAGTATCTAGACTAAACACCAGACAGGGGCTTGTTTCCCTTTTTTCCACATCATTCTGAATATGAAATTAAGTGAAACATCTGGGTTTTTTTTGGGGGGGGGGGTTTATTAGACATAGACAGTGGGGAAATGCTTTTTTGCTGATAAAATGTGGGCTGGATTTCAAACCCCTGATGAAGCAGTGCTTGTGCTATGTTACAAAACTTCTGATTCTGAAGTCATTTGAGATTTTGTAGTGAATTGAAACATCATTCTAAAGTGAGGATGTGATATCTTGTTGCTGAGAGATGGGCGGGCATCTGAAGTTGATATAAAAAAACAACATTACGAGAAGCTCATCCAGCTTATTGCAGCTCTGGTGTGTTTCCCCACTAATTTGAGTGCCCCCGTACCTTCACTCTCCTCGGCAGATTCATAAATCTCATTCCCATTATCCTGCTAATTAGCCAGGATTACAGGAGCATGTAATGCCCCCGCTTCCCAATAGATTGATTGGAGGACGGTCTCTTTGTTTTGAAATCACTTCCTGATTGATGTACAGAGCCCTAGTTTGCAATTGTAATGGCCCAGATGTTAACAATCAAATGTGTTTCCGCTCCAGGAAGTAACAGTCTGTCATGGAAGAGGAGCCAGCCAGGCGTGTAACCACACATCACAGGAGTGTGGGGAAGGAGGGACCAGGAGGGAGCGGAGAAGAGGGGGGCTGGATGGGATTGGGGGAGGTTGGTTAGGAGAGAGGGCATATGTCCCTGGCACATGTCCCTGCCCATCACCGTGAGCTCTGTTCTTTCCACTCTAAGTACAACAACATTTGTTTCTATTGTGATATCGGACTGAACTGATGTGGTTAACTAAGAGGATCTTCAAAAATACTCTCTAAAGATCTATAATGTTGCGGTAAACCCAGAGAGACTCCTATTGATTATAATTCTGAATAACCATTCATGTTTCCGCCTCTGGCTGCAACGTCTATCCACATCACGGTTGATCAATGAAGGAATAAGCGGCTCCTCTGAGATGTTATTCATTTGAGTGGGGAACATTATGGGGTGAAAAATGACTGGCAGTTGAAGAGAAATTAGAGGTTAAATGTAACTTTGGAGGAGACTAATTGAGATCCTATCAATCCCAACGGCTGTGAATTCCTATGTAAGTGATGCTACCGTTACTACCCAGCAGAGGGCACTGTTGTCTTTCTGAACGTCTCCTTTTTGGCCAGCTCACTTCCCTTACCCTTCACCAATAAATCACTTCCTAGGATAGTTAATGGCTATAGAAGCAGATCATGAGTGAGCTATCTGCTAGGCGATAATTTAAGTGAAGATCCCCACGCTGATTGTAGTGAGAGGTTATTTATTTCAACAATAATGCAGGACACAAAGAAGGAATCTTTGCAATAGCGAAGTGCTTGTCTGAAATGGACCAGCGTTTAAATTGGGTTCACATTTTTCTCAATGAATATGTGTACTGCATTTTGTTTCAACCTCATGCACATTGGAAGCATGACAGCATTCTGCTGTCCTCTTGGGGGTGTGTGCGGACTGTGTGTTTGTGTGTGTGTGTGCATGTGGTGATATGGAGGGTAGAGTCCTTGAGACGGTTTGTCTGGTTATGGCCAGGGGGGGCATGCTCCACGTCCCCTGGCTTCCACTCTAATTAAAAGGCTTGACAACAATAAGGATGGGGCATGAAGACATTGTCTGGTACTTTGAAAATTCCTTTCATAGGCGGGAGTGGAGGATTATATTAGGAGGAGTGTGTGCGTGTTGTGAATGTTGTGTGTGTGTGTGTTTACAGTGCCTACACTGGCTGCATTGATTGTCTATATTGTGGGGAGCACCCAGGGCCAGAGTAGTTGGCCCGGGCACCTGAACCGCTGCTCTCCTACCATGCAGAACCGTGCATGATCCAACTGACATGGATGGGCTAGGGTGGTGGATGGAGCTCCACAGACCTCCCCACGTAGCCACTGCAGCCTGGCTATGCATTACCTACACTGGACTGTAAGAGTGAGATCTAAGATCAGTGCATGAATCGAAAAGAAAAAGCGCATGAACAACTTCAGCCTCAAATACAGATGATATACTGTACAAGGGAAACGAATGGTTGGCTGTGTCAGCTTGGAATACAGAAGATATACTGTACATGGGAAACGAATGGTTGGCTGTGTCAACTTCGAATACAGAAGATATACTGTTCATGGGAAAATAATGTTTGGCTGTGTCAGCTTGAAATACAGAAGATATACTGTACATGGGAAATGAATTGCCGGCTGCATCAGTTTCAAATGCAGAAAATATACTGTACATGGGAAATGAATGGTTGGCTGCGTCAGCTTGAAATACAGAAGATATACTGTACATGGGAAATGAATGGTTGGCTGCGTCAGCTTGAAATACAGAAAATATACTGTACATGGGAAATGAATGGTTGGTTGCGTCAGCTCGAAATACAGAAGATATACTGTACATGGGAAATGAATGGTTGGCTGCGTCAGCTTGAAATACAGAAGATATACTGTACATGGGAAATGAATGGTTGGCTGCGTCATCTTGAAATACAGAAAATATACTGTACATGGGAAATGAATGGTTGGCTGCGTCAGCTTGAAATACAGAAGCTATACTGTACATGGGAAATGAATGGTGGGCTGCGTCAGCTTGAAATACAGAAAATATACTGTACATGGGAAATGAATGGTTGGCTGCGTCAGCTCGAAATACAGAAGATATACTGTACATGGGAAATGAATGGTTGGCTGCGTCAGCTTGAAATACAGAAGATATACTGTACATGGGAAATGAATGGTTGGCTGCGTCATCTTGAAATACAGAAAATATCCTGTACATGGGAAATGAATGGTTGGCTGCGTCAGCTTGAAATAAAGAAGCTATACTGTACATGGGATATTAATCGGTGATCACGTCAGCATCAAATACAGAAGCTATACTGTACATGGGATATTAATCGGTGATCGCGTCAGCATCAAATACAGATGATATACTGTACATGGGAAATAAATAGGTATCCGACATTATGTGAGCATCACTGCTGCATGATTAGTAGTGTGACCTAGAGACAGTATACATGTATCCATAACGTAGCCATGCTAAAGGACCAAGCCATTCTACAGGAGATGGGCATCTATTTCCATCCAATATGCACCTCATCAAGAAAGACCAGAACATGAACCCAAACAAGGCCTCTGCATTTACAGACATTCTGGATGTGTTTCCGAGACCCTGATTTGTAATGTATTGTTCCGTCACAAGACATTAGGCTAACAAGTGGACAACAGTCATTTACACTGTGGTTTTACTGGCCATCAACACCCTCGCAAACCACCAGTCAATTTAAATTCAACTGCTCTCACCATTGCTGCTATTGCACCAAACTTAAACGTCACGTAAATAAAACTACATGTTGTCAGTGAGGATTCACTGGCAAGCTAGAGTGAAGCTTTAAGCCTGAGGAGCCCAGTTGAACATTCTTCATGGGGATCTCTATCCATGGAGCTCTGGGACTCCAGGGGTGCACCACCCCCAGACGGGCCTGCTGAGCAGCCCTCTACCCTGGGGAGGGAGCGAACATGTTGGCCCTTCTCTCCAGATGGGTGGAACACAGGTCAGGCCGGCCCAAACGCCTTACAGGGCATGTCCTGGTTGCCGGTCCCAGGGGCAGTGGACCCGCCTGGGACTGGCAGCTGCACTCTTCCGAGAACCGTGGCCCACGCACCTCGGGGTATACCTACTGCTCAGCTTGTGCTCTAGTGGCATGTGACAAATGGTGACATGTTTCTGCTCTCCTGCTTGGTTAGATCGGAAGCCCTGATGGATATTGAAACAGCAGGCGACTTTCAGATCCTTGCTTCTCAGATAAAAAGGAACAGGAGATGAGGAAAAAGAAACCCCGGGAAGAGCTGTGATCGTGCAATGCTTTCTTTACAATTAAACAGGTCCAATACCAGTACAACAATCAATCTGCTAACCTACGTATTCAAAAGGAGTATACACAGTCCTTATTTGTGGCAATGACTTCCCCATTTGTTACACACTGTGCAACTGCCACATTATGCAGTTCATTTCTTCTCACATCAAACCCAGTATCATGGCTGTGCACAACGTACACTCTGTGGTTTCTGAAAGAACCAAACAAGAGGAGGTGACAAGGAGCCGGTTCCCAGTCCAAGTCTCTATAGGGGTTATTAAAAGTGGGGTGTGATTGATAACCTGTCAGTAATGGGAATAATCAGGACCAATCCCATTCCACACAGCCATCTCTGCCTCCCGCCCTCATCCTTTATACGTGTAACACCCCCAACACGTCCACTATTGAAAACCTGTAATTGAATGAGTTTTTGTCATTATTTTGATTAATCATATTAATTTGTACTAATTAAGAGATGGTTTGAAGTGATGACAGTTAGATTAATGAAATTAGTTTTAACTTTCTTTCACCCCACCTTAATATTTTAGGAAAATAGGATTTCCGAACGGTGCTGTTGTGAAACAGTTGGCAATCAGAATTTTGGACTAATTGAATGTCTGATTTTATTAATGATGAAATTTATAAAAGTCCTTGGGGGGGAAATTAACACAGATTCAGCTGCTAAGGGTGGAAAATTAATTACTATTCCTGGTTATAGTCTTTACATTAGAGGTACAGGCTCCATGTTTACCCCAGGCCTGTCTGTCCTGGACCACACCCTTCTGTACTGGACCACACCCTGCTGTACTGGACCACATCCTGCTGCTGTCCTGGACCACATCCTGCTGTACTGGACCACATCCTGCTGTCCTGGACCACATCCTGCTGCTGTCCTGGACCACACCCTGCTGTCCTGGATTACATCTTGCTGTCCTGGATTACATCCTGCTGTCCTGGATTACCTCCTGCTCTCCTGGACCACACCCTGCTGTCCTGGATTACATCCTGCTGTCCTGGATTACATCCTGCTGTCCTGGACCACACCCTGCTGTCCTGGATTACATTTTGCTGTCCTGGATTACATCCTGCTGTCCTGGATTACATCCTGCTCTCCTGGACCACACCCTGCTGTCCTGGATTACATCCTGCTGTCCTGGATTACATCCTGCTGTCCTGGACCACATCCTGCTGTCCTGGACCGCATCCAGCTGTCCTGGACCACATCCAGCTGTCCTGGACCACATCCTGCTGTCCTGGATTACACCCTGCTGCAGTACTGGACCACTCCCTGTCGTGCAGGACAACACCTCACATCTACGGTTGTACTGGATCACACCTGCATCTGCTTCTGTACAGGACCACAACTGGATCTGTTGTTGTACTGGACCACGCCTGGATCTGTTGCTGTTCTGGACCTCACCTGCTGTACTGGACCACACCTGGATCTATTGCTGTATTGGACCACGCCTGGATCTGTTGCTGTACTGGGCCACGCCTGGATCTATTGCTGTATTGGACCTCGTCTGCTGTACTGTCCAACGCCTGGATATGTTGCTGTACTGGGCCACGCCTGGATCTGTTGCTGTACTGGGCCACGCCTGGATCTATTGCTGTATTGGACCTCGTCTGCTGTACTGTCCAACGCCTGGATCTGTTGCTGTACTGGGCCACGCCTGGATCTGTTGCTGTACTGGGCCACGCCTGGATCTATTGCTGTATTGGACCTCGTCTGCTGTACTGTCCAACGCCTGGATCTGTTGCTGTACTGGGCCACGCCTGGATCTGTTGCTGTACTGGGCCACGCCTGGATCTATTGCTGTATTGGACCTCGTCTGCTGTACTGTACAACGCCTGGATCTGTTGCTGTACTGGGCCACGCCTGCTGTACTGTACCACGCCTGGATCTGTTGCTGTACTGGGCCACGCCTGCTGTACTGTACCACGCCTGGATCTGTTGCTGTACTGGGCCACGCCTGCTGTACTGTACCACGCCTGGATCTGTTGCTGTTCTGAACCACGCCTGCTGTACTGTCCCACGCCCGGATCTGTTGCTGTACTGGACCATGCCTGCCGTACTGGACAACACCAGGCTCCCTGCTTCTACTGCATAGGGGAGAACTATGGACTGTAACAGGTGACAGATAAGGCCTTTGAGGTTCCTGATTGATGATGTTTTTGTCAAAGGATTAAATAACTCTGAAGATTGGTTGACCACTCCACCAATCAGCAATAAGAAACATGATCCCTGTTCTCTAAACTCATTCCTGGGCCACAGCTGTCTCAGACACTAGCACCGTTGTTGGTCTTGTCCATTTAGACCTGTCACCACCTTACCCTCCTGAGTCCACAGTTGCCAGGAAGAAAACCATTTTTCTTTACACTTCCTCTTTCCAGAAAGATGGAACAAGAGGAAATTACAACCAGGTAATTTAAATGTTTCCCAGAGTGTAGTTTTCTGGGCCCAGTCCAAGCTGTCCCTAGTGGCTTGGCCAGGTCCAGTGATTGACACGCAGGGCAGCCCCTGCCACTCTGGGTGCAGTGGGGGTCTGACACTTGTGTTCTGTGGGTTCTGCCCGCTCCTTCAGCTCTGCATATTCACCAGCCTGTCTCCCTCTCCACAGGCCAATTCATAATTAACAGCTGTTGGCTTGTCAAGAGTGGCCTGGCCATGGCAAACGCACATGCATTTATATTCACTGAGAAGACCCCTGTGCCATGGGTGGATTTCAGAGGCCGTGAACCCATCCTTGGCCACTGAATGATGGACACACCTGAAAACTCAGGCATAGACACTCTCAGCCCAGTTAATGCCTCCCTCCCTCTCCCCCTGTTAGGTCCATCTACCTTTGCCTTTCCGCCGCTGATTAGGTCCATCTACCCCTGCCTCTCCCTCGGTTAGGTCCATCTACCCCTGCCTCTCCCTCGGTTAGGTCCATCTACCCCTCCCTCTCCCCCTGTTAGGTGCTTCTACCCCTGCCTCTCCCCTGGTTAGGTCCATCTACCCCTGCCTCTCCCCATGGTTAGGTACTTCTACCCCTGCCTCTCCCCTGATTAGGTCCATCTACCCCTGCCTCTCCCCTGGTTAGGTGCTTCTACCCCTGCCTCTCCCCTGGTTAGGTCCATCTACCCCTGCTTCTCCCCTGGTTAGGTCCATCTACCCCGGCCTCTCCACTGATTAGGTCTATCTACCCCTGTCTTTCCACTGATTAGGTCTATCTACCCCTGCCTCTCCCCTGGTTAGGTCCATCTATTCCTGCCTCTCCACTGATTAGGTCTATCTACCCCTGTCTCTCCCTCGGTAAGGTGCATCTACCCCTGCCTCTCCACTGATTAGGTCCATCTACCCCTGCCTCTCCCCTGGTTAGTTACTTCTACCCCTGCCTCTCCACTGATTAGGTCTATCTACCCCTGCCTCTCCCCTGGTTAGGTCCATCTATTCCTGCCTCTACCCTGGTTAGTTACTTCTACCCCTGCCTCTCCACTGATTAGGTCTATCTACCCCTGCCTCTCCCCTGGTTAGGTCCATCTATTCCTGCCTCTCCCCTGGTTAGTTACTTCTACCCCTTTCTCTCCGTCGGTAAGGTGCATCTACCCCTGCCTCTCCCCTGATTAGGTCTATCTACCCCTGCCTCTTCCCTGGTTAGTTCCATCTGCCACCTGCCCTGGAACTTTATGCATAAACTCAAAATTCTGTCTTGTGTGCTAAGGTATGAAAATGAAGCCTTGCTGAGACCGGCCTTTGCTGTGTGTTTGTCAAGTCTGCTTAGCTGAAGTTGAAATGTAAATATAGACCGTGTGAGATCAGCGCTACGATATACTGCTTGAAATTCTAATAAACAAGGAGCTGTCTACTTGTAATAAATGATACCCATAAAAAGGGATGATTCCTTTAACTGATAAAGATGAAAAGTAATTGTTTGTGCTCACACAAAATTAATCAGATCAAAACTGGGGCAATCATTTTAAAGAGACATTGAACCCATAAAAAAGGGAAAAAAGTGATAAAGTATTGGCTATCAGGCATGAAGTCTGGAGGTTAGCATTACAATAATATGGAGGGCTGGTATTCAAGAGGCCGGAGATAGTATTATTGCATATATTCAAAGAGGAGGAAATGTTTATGGTATATATACAAGTGGAAGCTTGTCAAAGGCAAGTCTGAGCTACAAGGTCATGAACAATGCAGAGTGTTAAACTTCACGGATCAGAGCCAAGTCTCAAAGTTTATAACACATCAAACTTTACCCAATTGTTTAAAAAAAAAAAATCTAGTTCTTGTATAGATTAGAATTTTAGAAGATGCACTGATAAAATCAGATTTTTGGGGAGTTTTATCCCACCGGACCTAGCATCTGGATGATTCCATGTTGCACACAGGGTTTTTTTAACACAATTTCTGTTCTCCTCATTGAGAAAGAAGACTTGTTATTAAAGTCAAATAAAAGCTTTAACTTTAAAGTTGAATCAATGACATAATGATCTGTACCTGACAGAACTAAATATTACAGCATAGTGTGATGTTAAGCTACTGAAAAGTCTTTACTGGTGAAACATTCATGCATATTGCAGTCATGTGATCTCAGTCAGTTAAAATCATTGTGGAATTAAGAACTTGTAGTTCTGGAGTGTTGTTCTGAAAATATTTAATTGAACTCATTTGAGAAAATGTTAGCCAACTGTAACATAGCCTGTCTGTCCATTATGCGAAGTGTTGTGAATGTTCTGGCCAAATTACTAAAAAATCCCTCGTCTTATTGTCTTAGATATCTTAATAACTCAATATAGATTCAGTTTAACCTGATATTAATGGCTTACATTGAAACATAAATGCGGTTTTACATTTTGATAGTTTGTTGCAAAGTGATATATAACTACTACATGCAGTTGGTAATCTTGTTTTTTTATTTTTTGCCCCTCATGGTGAAAAGACTTCGACATTTGTGATTATCACAAGACAGGGGTTTCAGACTTGTCCTTCTCTTGGCATAAACAAATGGATGCCTGTAGTGTTCCAAATATTTTACCCACACTCAATATTAATATTTAAACAATATATAAATATAAAAACAATTCCCACCACCTTTTCACCGAAACGATATGAAAGGCAGATGCTGAAATGTGTTGGAGTTACCCAGAGTAGAAAATGAATGTCCCGAAGCTTTGGAAATGTTCAGATCTCATTAAACCTTAAAGATACCGGACAACTTCACCTAATGATTTCTTTAATATCTGTATAAAAAGGAGTTTGAAGAGGGATTATGTCTCAGTTGTTTATTTTTCTGGACAATCATTATTCATGTCAGCAGCCTAAACACTTGTGTTGCCAGGGGTGATTCCTACTTTCAGAGACTACAGTGATCAGGACAAACAGTCCTGAGTGTAAAACCCTCCAGAGTCAGGCTCCAAATATGATACAACACCTGGACAGACTGGATGCACAGCAAACATGTTTATTTCCACAGCTTGGAAATGAAAAAAAAAGACACATTCCAAAAGTAGGGCCAATCTACTCCGCTAGCCCAGTACAGGGCCAGGCAATCTAAACAGGCCAGGGTACTCGCCCTAGCAGCCTGTCTGGCCATGGGCCGAGTCTGCTTGTTTACCAGAGCATATGACAGACAACCTGACACAGGCAAACATGGCACGGAGCATATTGGCCAGTGACACACCTTGGAGGCCGTCCATACTCCAGTCTATTTTAGAGAGTTGTGAAATTCATGTTTACTGTGAATATGGTGGTGAATATGGTGATGGCGGATGGACGGCACCTTTCCTATCACTCCAGCTTTGGAAAAGAAAGGCTGATGAGTAGAAACGAGATCATCTTTTCTCAGGCTATATCTATTAGCCACAATCTACAAATGCCCAAAAATGTAATTGAGGTGTATTATTCGGGAACTGCAGAAGAAGTCGTAAAAAGACTAAACCAGGTTCAGGACTAATCCAAATGTTTGTCCAGGACTATAAATACTTCTTAACGTCTTAAAAAAGACGTTGAAATCACAGACAGAACCAACCTGAACTAAAGACTAATGAACTCTAAAAGATCTCAGATCTGTTTAGCAGCTGTCCTGATGGACTGCATGATGGGCTTGGCCTTACCCAGAGAGGGCTGTGTGCTTTGGTAAGTGTCTCATCCGGTTAAAAGGAAAAGATTGCATTTGAAAGTGAGGAACCCACCACCCAGAGGCACTGCGTCTGGGAAACTCTCAACACAGACTAAAGTGCTAGCTCTCTTTATTCTTGTCTGGCAGGTTGTAATGGAGTTAATTGTACAATAAAAGCTATTCTCTAAATCATTTCCTCTCTGTCCATACAAGATTGATCATGGTACCAATTCTTTCTACGGCTGTAATTTTCATATTTAATGAGCGTGACTCAAAACTATTACACTAATTAGTCAAATCTCACATTTCGTTAATGATGCTCGCAGTAATTAATATTTTATTTAATTAAAAAATGACCCATTTCAATGGTTTGCATAGGCATAGCTGGCTTTTTTGCCGGGGGGGAAGGAGTGACTGTTTGAAAGGGGGTGTATAGGGAGGGAGGGTGGGCGAGGGGCGGTTGGACAACACGGTTGAGAGGGATAGAGAGGGCGAGGATGGAAATAAAAAGAGGAAGATTGTGGTGGTGTAAGACAGGTGTAAGTGCTGGGAATATAAAGGGAAGAGTAGGGTGGTGTAAGACAAGTGTAGGTGCTGGGAATGTGAAGGGATAAGTGAGGGGTGGTCTAAGACAGGTGTAGGAGCTGGGAATGTGAAGGGATAAGTGGGGGGGTGGTGTAAGACAGGTGTAGGAGCTGGGAATGTGAAGGGATAAGTGGGGGGGGAGTGGTGTAAGACTGGTGTAGGAGCTGGAAATGTGAAGGGATAAGTGGGGGGTGGTCTAAGACAGGTGTAGGAGCTGGGAATGTGAAAGGCAGAGTGGGGGTGGTGGTGTAAGACAGGTGTCGGTGCTGGGAATGTGGAGGGCAGAGTGGGGTGGAGTAAGACAGGTGTAGGAGCTGGGAATGTGAAGAGATAAGTGGGGGGTGGTGTAAGACAGGTGTCGGTGCTGGGAATGTGGAGGGCGAGTGGGGGGTGGTGTAAGACAGGTGTAGGAGCTGGGAATGTGAATGGATAAGTGGGGGGTGGTGTAAGACAGGTGTCGGTGCTGGGAAGGGCCCTTCTCTTGCTGTACATGTTCCCTCTGCTTTGCGGCAGCATATGTCTGGGTGGTTAGCATGTGGCAGCACAGGGCAGAGTGGCAGAGCTGATTTATGGACGAGCCCCGGTTCCATGCTGGAAAGTGTCCAGTTTACTCAAGAATTACCTAGGAAATGAGACCGCGTCCACGTTCTTTTCGTTGGCAGCTTCCACTGCTTCGGAGGCCGAAGAGTAAGTTCTGAGCTTCCTGTTCTCATCACGCCAACGTTGCATGCCCCGCCCCATTCCCATCAACACTCATGTCACCAACACTGGCGTTTAATTTCAACAGCAATCAAGGTGGAACAACTACGTTGGTAAACTTGGCTTGTTGATGCGGCCTGGGTATGATGAGGTACACACATAGAAATTGTGTATTTAAAAAAAAAACTTATATGTATGTATATGTATGCACAGTAAATAAGACTCAAATGTACACTAAATGTAAAATAAATAAAAATCAAGAAAATGCGCTACATCTTTGTCCCACCTCGTGACACGCCCCCAACTCACGTCAATATTACGCAACGACTCCCCGTGCATCAACTACACCGCCTCCACCCACAGGTCCCCCTTCAGCGGTAACAAACAATGATGTTTGAGTTCCGGCTGGGCAGCAGTTCACTTCTCTTATCTAAATAAGATTTAGAGTTCATTTAACCGGCCTCCATCAGTTTGGAGAGATGGCAGAGGAATAGTCAGCAGGATGGGAGACCTAGGGCACCTCATTTTATCTTTATTTATGTCTCTCCCTCCGTCCTCCCAGCAGTGGTGGCCTGCATGCACGTGCTTGCTCCAGAGACCCACTCAACAATGTAATTGGGGTGATGAAAAATTATCGTGATTGGGGGCACCGCTTCTCCCCCCTTCCGCCCCCCAGTCTCACTGCTTCCAACCCCCAGACCAGTAATAACATCTCCAGGCCCATCTGTCACCATCTAATGTGACAAAGTTTTTATCGCATGTATTAAGGCGGCCAGATTAAAAAGTAAATACGGCAATCTCACCAGGCCCCCGCGCTGGCAGGTTATGGCGCATTTCACGGTGGCCTGAGCACCTCATCAGTGTTCCACCGCCTGTGCCCCTGGCAGGGAAACAAACAGGCCCCCGGGGAGCAGCACCTTGGGGGAGGAGAGGTGGGCTGGGTTAGGGGGCAGCGAGGCGTGGAGGGGGGTGGGGCTACAGGCTAGGAGGCGTGGGGTTAAGGAGATGTTAAAGGATACCATTAATGTAATATGTCTTCTTCCCCAGAGGTAGACGGCTGCAGAACCTGTTTCTCTCCCTCCCTCTCACCCCTTTGTTCTACCTCCTTCCCCTACCGGTCTCCTCTACTGTTCCGGGGAGATGGGGGGGGGGGTTAGAGCTGGTCGTGTGAGAGGCGAGCGCGAGAGGAGTTGGGGGATTTACTCCTGTAACACTGTGGGTCCAGGTGTTAGCATCGCGCTGCTAACCTTAAACATGCACAGGGGTCCCAGTCATCCAATCCCAAAGGAACAGACGATTACACCGTCAGTAGGTTGTGGTTCGATTACAAATGAACAGAAGATTACACCGTCAATAGTTTGTGGTTCGCGTCTTCTCACTGCTTTCCCCTGGACTTCCTTAATAGGCTGCTGATCTCCTCAATAGGTTGTGGTTCGCGTCTTCTCACTGCTTTCCCCTGGACTTCCTTAATAGGCTGCTGATCTCCTCATCTCCCTGTCTTCTCCACCTCCATTCCCACCCGCTATAGCCACTGTCTTCTCCACCTCCATACCCTCCCGCTATAGCCACAGTCTTTTCCACCTCCATTCCCTCCCACTATAGCCACTGGAGTCCTAACCGTATGCGTACTGCTGATTTCAGGAGAAACGTACCTAGAGGCACCCAGAGAGGAGGACGGCAGATGGGGAGCTGAATGGAGTGTGGCTCAGATTAGTTGCTGTAATGGCTCATTTGGGCTCCTATGAGGACGTATGAGTGCATGTGTTCGTACATCTGTGCTCAGGTTTGTTATTTTACCTGGTATGCTAAACTACCAGTTTTCTTAAACTGCCATGTGTATTACACTACTACAGTGCCTTTAGAAAGTGTACAAACCCCTTACGGCATAGGGCAAACACGTGGAACTAAATACTGACGAAGCAAATAAAAAAGATTTGTTAAATAAATAACTGAAAGATCTCACAAATATACAATGGCCTCCAGAATGTCTATGCATTTCACTCTCTTGCACCGTGGGAATGACGGTTCAAATGGCTAAAGATCACAGTGGGAGAATTGTCGATGTCGGTTTATTATTGTGGTCATCAAATCTCTCTGAAGCTTTGCTTAGATGGTACCTCCATGCCAAGAAGATCTTTAGAAGGACTGTCAGAAGAAAGCCTCTGCAATCACCAGACCACAAATGTGAGCACCTGGGCTTTGCTAAATGCAATTGGAACTTTAATTGGCACCAGATTCTATTGTCTGATGAGAAAACAACCAGAGGTGGTTTCATAAAGTCATGCAGAAGAGACCCTTATCCTTAATGTGTAGGATGATGGTGGATCAGTAACGCTGTTTGGTGGTTTTGCTTTTACTCTCGTTAGAATATATGACAACATGGACTCCATCAAATACGAGAAATTCTTAGGCCAAAAAGCTAAGAAACTACAACATGTAGACAAGTCAACAATTTAGAGCAATCCTCCAAATCCATAAACACATGGGTCTTTGACCATAGCATTAAGCTGTTGCTGTGTCCCCTGACCTACATTTCATGGAAAACCTTTGGGGTGAACAGAATAGGGGAGTCCCAGGTGAGGACCTTGGAGGATCTGGAGAGTATCCGTATGAAGGAATAGCCTCAAATCCCTTCCTATGTGTTCACACGCCTCATCAAACATTATAGGAGAAAACGATATTACAATACATGGAAAATCCCTCTTAAATCCCACGTAAACCTCTAGAATGTTTCTGAACTAGGATCAGTGAAATGGAGTGAGGTCGTTAACAGAAGTGACACTGAGGTACAAAATAATCTTAATTTTATAATAATGTTGTTTGTCTTCCATATCCCTTTTTGTATTTTAGCTTTTTTGCTCATTTGAGTGAAAAAGGTAGAAGGAGTGTCAGGAAACATAAAGGCCATTGTTTTGGCGAAGAAACCTTCTTCATTTTGGCACAGAGAGAGAGATTTCAATTATTACAGGGAATGAGTCTGAACTGGTCGATCAATCTTTAATTTCTTGCTGCTTGATTATCTTATCTTTTGGAATGTCTAGAAGGATTTTTTCAAATCTTTAGTATTGGTGATGGTTGCAGGGGAATCTGGTTTGATTCTTCGATTCTGCCAACTTACTCAGCTGTGAACAGAGCATTCTTTACACGGCGTTCATACCCTCACTTAATCTGTTAATCTGACAAGCAACTGGGTTTAATTCGAACCGACTGTACCTCCTAACGTTTGGAATCCCGAAGTATGTATCCTGCCTTGTTCGGTATCTGTGTACATGGCCTCCTTGTTAATAACAAACTGGCCACGACGTGGCATTAGAACGATGTTAATGAATCCCTGCCGCAGGATTGGCAGAGCAGCAGACAGAGCCGAGCACGGTGGAGGGAGGGGGGGGACTCTCATTGGCGCACCTGGGACAGGGCCCACGTGCCGAGCCTTGACTGTGTCGCTGCCAGCTGACAGGCCTGTGACAGGCCAGTGTCTGTGTGGCCCCGCTATCTGTGCTGTCCTCCAGAGGGAGAGGGAAGAACATGTGTAGCTGTCTCTCTGCCTGTCATTAGGCTCCGCTTTACCGAGGAGGGCCAGGCAACGCTCTCCAATTCACAATTAACTGTGCAGGATGCCGGGGCGTGACGGACAGCCGAGAGTGCAGGGCGATGTTGGGCCAACGGCGAGAAACAGGTCGGCCGCTGAGCTTCTCTCGGCTGCAAGCAGATGCCAGTTCCGACGCCCGGGGGCCCTCTTTCGCACCAGGATCCCGAAATAAAATGGAAAAAACAAAGTATGTGCCGGTTTCAAAAGTTGGGACGCTGCGTAAAATGACATGCGAATCATTTAAACGCACTGTTCAGAATTAAGACAACGTATCAAAAGTTGAGAGGATGGGTCTGTCAGAAGTGAGGGGGAGGGGTTTATCTGACTAACAGAAATAACATTTCTCAAGGTAAAATTGTAAAGAGTTTAGGGATCTCATCCTCTTCCATACATAATATAATTAAAACCTTCAGAGAATCCGGAGAAATCTCTGTATTCAAGGGTCAAGGCTGAAAACCAATATTGGATGGACATGATCTTCAGGCCCGCTGGTGGAACTGCATTAAAAACAGAGAAGATTATGTAATGGACATCACTTCATGGGCTCAGGAACCCTTCTGAAATCCATTGTCTGTGATCACAGTGTGTTGCTGCATCCACAAATGCAAGTTAAAACTCTGCCATGCAAAGAAGAAACCAGATACAAACAACATCCAGAACCGCCACCACCTCTTCTTAAATGAAAAACTCTCTTATGGTCTGACGGTCAAAATGTAAAAATAGTTTTGGGGAATCATGGACAGCAAGATAAAGAGGAAAGGAAGCATCCGGCTTCTTATCAGCAAACAGTTTAAAAGCTAGCAACCGTGATGGTGCATTAGTGCACATTGCATGGGTGAATTGCACCATTAATGCTGAAAAATATTTATAGGTTTTGTTGAGCAGCTAAAATCCTATATTAAGCAAAATGGGAATACATTTCACTTTCAAAACTACAGCAATTGGTCTTCTCAGTTCCCAAACACTTACAGAGTATTGTTAAAAAAGAGGTGATGCAACACTGGTGAACATGCCCGTCTCACAACTTTTATTGAATATTTTGCTGGCATCAAATTCAAAAGGCCAAAAAATAATACAATTTCTCAGTTTTTACATTTGATACATTGTTTTAGTGTGTACTATTCTAAATTCAATCCAGGGAATTATTTGCACATCAATGCATTTGGTTTTCATTAGCATTTCAAACAGAATCCCAACTCCGGAAACAGGGTTGTAAACAAACGGAGTCAATCATTTTACAAGCATGGTACAAGATTCATAAGCAGATTCCTAAGCAGGGTACAAGATTCATAAGCAGGTTTAAAAGCATGGCACATACGACTCATGAGCAGGTTCATAGGCGTTGTGCATGTTACAGTCCCAGGCATGGTTATATATGGCGAATTGTAACCCTGCGGTGGCCGGTGAAGATGACTCCGCTTGGCTACTCCATCACATGGCTGGGAGATGTCTCTGTACTGTAGATCTCTGGCTCAGCAGTGCGGGGTCTACGTGAGATGTGCTGACAGGCTGCTGATGTCTGCTAGGCGGGCCACTCTGCAGATGGAGGACGCCGTGGTGCTGAAAAGGCCACGGCCAAACACTTAGGAGTCAATTCATCAGGAAGGAGCCTGCAAAGAAAGGTCAAGTGGACACATTACAGCATTCAGAGGAAGACATCGGCTTTATAGGGCGGAAGAAATCAATTCATAAACTCCTAACTGAAGGTTTTTCTGGTGTGTGTGTGTGTGGTGTGTTGCTGCGTGTCTATTGACGTGTGTGAGTGCGTGTGACTATAGTATGTGGATGATAAAAATATTACCGAATGACCTATCACGTGTTTATAGAATCTAGAATAGTTTGTACTGGCAAACTACCTTAGCTATTGGGTTCACCTTACCTTTCTAACGCCGACAGCAGCTCCTAAGTATTGTACATGGAATCCAAATGATATAGATTTGCACTCGTGTCATGGTCAGACAACATTTAACTTCTTCACTATTTAAATAGCATTAAGGAAATATTATCAATTCAGCTTCTTTTTGCACCACCCTAACATTTCGGTCAGATTGACCATCCATCATTGATTGATATTACCACTGTAACCGATACATTCCAGTAATATTCCATATACAATAAGCATGTAATATAAACCTGAATGTATAGCCTGTGTAAGACTGCTAATTAATTAGGATGTTAAATAATTTATCAGAATAAGCAATTAAGCAATAAGAATAGTCTGAGAATAGAGTAATGGGCTGGCAGGACCATGCAGGACCATGCAAGACCATAGCAGGACCATGCAGGACCATGCAAGACCATAGCATGACCATAGCAGGACCATAGCAGGACCATAGCATAACCATAGCATGACCATAGCAGGACCATGCAGGACCATGCAGGACCATAGCATGACCATAGCATGACCATAGCAGGACCATAGCAGGACCATGCAGGACCATAGCAGGACCATAGCAGGACCATAGCATGACCATAGCAGGACCATAGCAGTACCATAGCAGGACCAT
>JACXGK010003085.1:32232-48024 GCA_016801125.1 Novumbra hubbsi | reverse complement strand
ACACGTAACTGTAAACGGTAAATGAAAGGGGCTAACAAACATGAAACGATGTACAAAGAAACATGTAGAGTATTCACATGAATTGGAAATAAAACAGAGACAAACCGTGAACTGTTGAGACAAGCACAAACAATAAACCACACCGGGTGTGGCTGGAAACTGAACCTAAGTAGGCTCCCCAATCAGAGTCAACTGAATGTAGCTGCTCTGACTGGGGAGCCCACAATGGCATGAAGAGGGCTAGAGGCCTCACAAATAGTCTTGCCCTGAAATGGCCAGGGGCTCGCAGCCAGGGCATGACAATACTAGAAATGCTAAAGATGAATTAATAAAAACATTATTGCCAAATCCTGCAAGAACAATTTACAGCAGGACCGCAAAAAACTTAGAAAACAATCAAGCAAAGGAAATTGCTTCAGTTCTGCATTCTAAAGAAGACCACACAAAATATGGATTTGTTTTAAAAACATGTTTTTGTTAGTTATCTTTGTATTCATGTTTATTTGTGTTTGCTGGCATGTATATTGAAAAATAAAGTCTTCTGCAACCTGTTCAAAGAAATTGCTTTAATTATTCTTTGTAGACTGGCATAACACCTCTGCACAGTACAATATATTTTCATTGTTGTGTAATTAAACAATTTCTTATTGATTTCATCTTTTTGTTCTTCCCTGTACATTTTGTTTTGCTTGCGTGTTGAAAGAGATTCATACTTCTAATCAGATTTTTTCTTTGGTGGATTCTTGGTTCCCAACTATTTATTTCAGCCTTTTGCACTTACTGCCCAGGTCCTTACCTTTCATTTCAAAAGCAGCATTGTGCAATGGAATCAACCAATCAAAGTCACCTGCAATTGGTGGGACTGTTTTTGAAAAGGCAAATTATACATTATGCCCTCAAGAAAGCACGTCACTAAGAACAAATAGCAAGCCTTTGACCCCTTCAGTCAGTATGTTGAAATTGCTTTGCCAGTGATTATAGCATCAATTCTTCTTAGTTATGAAGCTAGAAGCTTAGCACACCTGCATTTTGTTTGAGTTGTTCTCTGCAGTTGCTTTCAAGCTCTGTCATGCACAAGTACCAAATGTTGATCTATCAGATGCTAAAAAGGCATAGGAGGCAAAAATTGTTTATTTTAGACCTAGTCAGGATTTGATATGACACTGGGGGAGTGGAAATAATGTTTGGCTTGACGTGCCCTGCTACTCTATACAAGTCAGTACAGATAATCTAAATAATATTAAACAATTGTAGCTAGCCAATTTTTTTAAATAGTTTATTTTATTGTAATAAAAATGCATGTTAGAGTGATATTATGCACATCAGACCAATGAGTGCCAGGCCATTACCAATAGGCTGTTAGCGAGTTGTATACTACCAACACATTAGCGACTAACAGTTACAAAGTAAAATGGGAGGACAGTTGGTAGTAATACGGTTGCGTATTTGCTCTAGCCTCAGGTTAACTGCCATGTCCCGTGGGCCCTCATTTCCTGAGAAATGTACTATAAATGTACTATATCCACCTCCAAAACTGACTAGCCCTATGGGTGGGTAATTCCCCCTGAGCCTAGTTAAAGCTCTTTTCTGTCCTTGCACCCCAACGATGGAAAAAGCTTCCCCTTGAAGATAGGGCATAAAAAAAAAACACCACAATTCTCAACTCTCTATGTCTTTCTTTTCTATTCATTTCAATTGAATATTTTCCATCTTTTGGAAATGTACTCAACATAACAATGACAATTAAATATGTGAACTTTATTTAAGAAAATGCTTTGAAAAACATTTGGAAACGTTCAAAAAGTTAGTAACTTCTGCCATTCACTGGCACAAGAGATCTTTCATAGCATAGCCAATTTATATTTTTACTTTAGCATAGCCAGTTTATATTTTTAAAGAAACAATTTCCACAAAAATAGACAGTTTCAACTATTGCGATGGAATAACCGTATATGACCCAAGGGGAACATGTAGGAACACTATCCGTCAGAGGGAGTGGTACTGACGGTCAGAGGAGTCAGATCAATTGTGAGCCTACTCCATTAAACAATCCTGTATATTTTAGCTAGCTAGTGAAAGTGACAGCTCGCCACTTCAAAAGCAAAACACATTTGCGTTCAGACAACATTTCTAAAGTCCGAAACGTAGTTAGCTACGGTAGTTTCCATTTATAAATGGAATCAGGAGAAATGCAATAAACATCCACATAATTAGCCAGCTACATCGGTAAATACCCAGATTGAGGAAACAACCATTCAAGCTCCACAGCTGCGCAGGTGAGCTCGCCCATCAAGATATTGTGAGAGGTAAGCTATTGCCATCTAAAAGATATTACCACAGCATTAAGTATGGACAACACCACTCATGGAGAGCTTCACCAACCTCAATAGCGAAGGCCACACCCCTTGCAAGACCACCTGACTACCCCAAAGATCCACTAAGATATGTACCATGATGCCATGAAAAGGTTGAAAAAAGAAGGGCGCCATTAGAGCCAGACAGTAAAGTCCTTAATATAATGGTTGACTATATAAAGTAAAAGAATATGACCAATTGTGGGATTCGGCAACACATCAACATCTTTACGTTCCCTAAATTAAACCCCTTTTCCATTGCAGACTGGGACGAGCGTGGTCGGTCAGTAAAAGGACTGTTTTACCCCATTGGCCACTCCTGTCTAGCTGAGTAATGTCAAACTAGATATGGCCTGTATGGTGATAGCAGCATTTTACAACCACCGGCGTCCTATAGGAGTGAACATATCTACATTGTTTAAGCTAACCTACAATGAGCAGATAGGAGGAGCACATGGTTATACTGTAAGGATGCAAATGACCCAGGTGCTGACAGATTGTCGCCCTTAGGACGATGAAGCAAGATCAAGTGCAACCGGTTATCCCTTAGAACCTTCAGGTTCTCATACTTGGATGCACAGGTTAACTCTATCCCTTGGGGAACATATATCAATATAGACTCAATGACCATGCATTAGTGTGATTGTTCTGTTCCTAACATACCACAAAATACTCTGCTTGTGGGATTGCACCCAAAAGCGCTCACCAATTCCTGTTTTTGAGATGCACTGTGTCTCACTCTGTATTGCAGATAATACAGAAACCAAAATGAAATTAGGAGACAGCAAGTGTTCTGACATAACTCTGACCGACTTGGCTGCTCAAGGCGCTCAAACAGTTTATCTTATCTGTGATGGGAGAGCATATCGCTGCGTTCCAGTGGATATGGGTGGAGTGTGCCCTATGGCATTTTTAGTGCCCTTAATTAGACATGAAAATCAGATCAGATATACCAGGCAGAAACGAACACTTACCACATATATTCAATGTGTTAATTCCAGGGTATGGCACTTACACCTTGCATGAGGGAATAATTGCTCTGTCCTCTGCTTTAGAAAAGCACATGCATTTAACCGCTGACATGATCCCAGCAATAGGCAAGGAGCCCTGTGAAACTCATTCCGCCTTACAGAACGTCAGAAGATATGATTTTAGCTTCCCTAGTATGCTTCTGCAAGGTTGTGGAGTGTGGGTGCTGTACTTTAATTGCTGATGCATCAGGCAAAGTAATTCATTTTGTTGCAATTACAATTACCTAATAAAGAATTGCAGAGCTTGACAAAGTCCATGGATGGGTCCTTATGATGGGTCCGTGGGGCGTGGCAATACACAGAAAGTTATTGGGAGTATTTGCTGCTGGTATGTTATTATTTTGTTTAACGGTTTTGTAATTAGGAGAGAGGCGTGGGTGGAAGTCAAAAGGTATCTGTAAAATGCCGGTGGGTAACCAGCATGTGGGTGACACCTAGTGTGGAGAGCAACTCGGAAAAGAGGAATAAGCTTAACTGGTTTGTACCAGACAAACATATATTGACAAAATGTTTGTTATTTTGTGCGATGCTGTCACACACTCTTCAATATACAGAGTTTTAATTAGTGAATTTCTACCCGAGTTCTCAATGGAGGAAGTGAGCTTTTCTCAGTGCCATGCATGATGAGCACTGCTTATTCTACAATGAACCTGCCTGGTCCCGTTTTCCCCTTTGGACCTCTGGTGTGATCCAATGCTTCTCTCAACACAGAGTTTTCACATTTGTTTGTATGACTGCACAACATTTGCATAAAGAGGGTTTTGTTCGCTGTTTTGTCTAAAAGCACATGTTTTTAGGTGTTTAAATTCACAGTACAATCATATCCTGTCCTAACTGAAGAACTTATGATATCTTCAACATAATGTCTCCATGATTGGCTTGTCCTGCACACTGATACTACCTAATCAACTTCTCCATTCCCAAATTTCTGCACCTCTTTACAAAAAATATAGAAATTAATTTGCATATTTTTAAAAGAGGCTTTGACTTTTATCTCTTAGTCTGTGCTTAAAGTAGTCCTTCCTCCACAAGTTTTCAAATCAAACAAAATATCAGCTAAATCACATACTATACTGCTGTGGATAAAGATGATAGATTAAAGTAACCCTGACTTTTCAGTGCATTCGGTAACGTGGTGAGACAACAGCAGACAAAGATTCTTCCAGATAAAAGACTTGAGAGTAGAGGAGGGTGTTCAAGTAGTTCAGAAGGCTGGTACGTATTTCACTGGCAAACTAAATCAATGGCAGAAATATGGGCAAAGAGAGAAAAACGTGAGAGAGAGTGAGAAGATGGAGGTAAAATGGGGTAAAAGTTATTAACTGGCGAGCTGAAGGGATGGCAGAGGTATCGAGGTTGGCAGCTAGGTTATACCGGCTGCCAACAGAGAGGAAGCAGAGGCTCACAGGGCACAGCATGGAGCAGTTAGAAACTGGGATTTAATCAGTCCATTCATAACACAAGTCCATAAAATGTTGTCCAGGCATCTTGCTTTCTCAACACCCAAGCAGCATGTACTTTAGTTTAGTGCATCAATCCTTGAAATGACCAACACAAACTCAGTAGTTTTTCTTCAAAGGAAGACCTTGAACAGTTTCCCTTTTATTTCAGTCCTTCACTCATTTAAATGACTATTGTTTCTCTCCTATAGAACATTGATTAACATGAAGATGTGGCAATTAAGGATTTCTTGGTCTGCGCTTTTTCCTCTTCCAAAGCTTTAACTGAATGATCATTTTCACGGAGGGCAGTCAATAGCAATTACATTTTCTCACTTAAAAGAAAAGGAAATTGACAGAATTTGCAGGGATTCAACTTTTTTCATTGTTATGCTTAAACAGATATAGTGGATACTAGGATTATTAAGAAAGCAACATTACTCCTGTGTTCTTTCTCAAAATACACCGTAGTAAATGCCAATATATTTATGGTATTGTTCTTCACAATGCAGTATCACAATCCAACATCAACAAGCAGGTTTTAAAGCAATGGTTCTCAACCCATTCCTCAGGGAACCCCAGCCAGTCTGGGTATTTGAACTACCCTTTAGTTAGCACACATAATCCTCAAGCCCTTGATTAGTGTATCTGCAGTGCTTGTTCAGGGCTGCAGCTAAGATGTGGAATGTCTGGGGTTCCCTGAGGAATGGGTTGAGAACCACGGGTTTAAAGCATCATAGCTTTTGATAGCATCTAAAGTTTGATGTTGAGATTGGTGTTCACAGTATCCTTATCAACTCAAATATATATGTTCACATTCATAGAAAACATTCTAGTTTATGTTCACACATTTTGCAGCATACTTTGTTCCTCCTCCCTCTACCACAAAATGTGATTTTTGTGATGACTACCATTCGTTGCTAGCAAAAGAAGATAAACACATACAATGTACACATAACAAGATGGATTCAGCAATGGCGGTATTTCTGTGCCTGGTCCGTCCATGTGTAATGCTCCTCGCTTTGTGAACGTGAAGGTACATTTTCTTTTAATTAATATCACAGTTAATTGACAAAACACGAGAATGGAAGCTTCAACAAGCACAGACACATCAGAGCACAACACTGTACGCCCACCAAAAACCCCCACGTGACTTCAACGTTTCCCTCAGAAAGGAAGCCAAACATTTCAAATGCATTATATATGCTCTCATAGACTTAATTGAAACTGAAAATGTTATGTTCCACATCGCTGCTCCCCTAATAGGCCTGTGCTCAGTGACCAGCCTGGTAAGTCAATTACAAGGCAGAGCCGCCACACTGGATCC
Source organism: Novumbra hubbsi (assembly GCA_016801125.1). Taxonomy (NCBI): domain Eukaryota; kingdom Metazoa; phylum Chordata; class Actinopteri; order Esociformes; family Umbridae; genus Novumbra; species Novumbra hubbsi. Next base: position 41,873 of record JACXGK010003085.1, on the reverse strand, counting down.
ACCATGACAACCGAGCTTAGCCAGTGAAGAGACTGCTCAGAGCTTCAAAACACACATGCGCACACACACACACACACACATACACAGATAGACAGCTCAGAGCAGGAGAGAGGATAAAGGACAAGACAGCAGCTATTTTTAGAGCTTTAGTTACCTTTACGTTTCACACAGATCTACTAAGATCAGCCAACCGCTCTTTGGCAGATTCAGATTTCTTTGTTCCTACTTGCCACATAGCCAATACACTGCATCCCATCTGTCTGACAAAAAACGACTGATTGGCTGAAAGAAATAGATACTAATAGCTGTTCGGTTACACTTCAGTGCAGCGTTTTATATCATTGAACGAGATTTGTTATTGCAAAGTAACTTACTCACTGTTAACAAATCAACAACACATTTGTTGCACTTAAGAATAAGCATATAATAAACATGTTTCAGATGGTAACTGCATTAATAAATTATTTTTGAAATATCTTCTTAGAACGTTTGTAATGCATTCTTATGTATCTTATATAGATAATGTCAATCAGATTGGTAATGTCATTCTGATAAACTATACAACCTCATTTCTCTACTGGCCACTAAGGGCATGCAAAGGTTGTCTTCTCATTTTTCCCCTTCTTTTCTGACTGAGGCTAATGAACCCACAGGGCTGAATCCTATGGTCAGATTTTACAAATCATATCGCGTCGTTTAGGACAGTATCAGAACTGGCGTAACACGCTAACCGCCCACATCCACATTATCAAGTTCACAAAGGTCATATTGGTTTGTACTGCACTGATTCATTGTTGGTATGCTGTGCATCATGTGGCCCTTTATCTGATTAAGCAAAATAGTAGTCTGATTGACAATTAAAAAAACTCAGAATCCAGTAAACAAATATAGCCTATAAAATCAAGGATTAGATTAAACAACTTCGGCAAAAAAAAGCTACAAATTAATTTGTAAACGTACTTTGTTTGACGACAAAATCCATTCACCTATCCTTCTGAAAGAACTGAGATCTCTGTTGGCAGATAATTCAAGTCAGTGTAGCCAGCCCTTGACCACGTGGTGTGTGGAAGCAGATCAATCTGCTTGCTTTAGCACAACCACACTCGGTTCTTGAATACTATTCATTCTGGAAAACTTCCGAAAATCTTCTGCCCTTTATGGTGGTGTAAATCCATGAGATCATGTGTTGGTTAACCCTCAGACTTTGTCTTTGTGGAAAATAGTGGAAAATAGAATTTAAACAAGACAATGAATTTTGCACGTCCATAGATAGACTAGGCCAGTAAGACATTAGCCAGTTAGACATTGGCCAGTTAGACATTGGCGCAGGACAGGAGTGCCAGTGGCTAAAATATTTGGATAGGTTGACAGTGACATAACTACACCCCAAAACCACTGAGGCCTGGTACTTTTCCAGACCCATTTGAGAGAATCAGTGAACTTACTACACGTGCGGCGACTGTCAACATTGTTTGCAATCAAGCAAACTACGGGAAAGGCCATGCTTTTACCCCCACCTTTATGAAGAGTAGAGCAGTGAAAGATGAAGAGAGCGGGAGTGGTGGACCTGCCTTCCTGGCCTACCACACATCACTGGGGGCAACCATTCAATAATGGCAAGGGAACCTCCGGTAGGCTCCCCTAGATATTTAGATAAGCAAAATAACCTATCGATAACTGCTCAATATACACAAGCGGCATATGAGTGTCACAGTTGGATGTCAGATTAGGCTTTCATCTGTCATCTCAAAAAGATGTGCACTGCGGCTGTCACTGTGTTCTGTCTTTCCGTACATTTATGCATGTACCGCCATGCGGTTTGGCCAAATGGAGCACATTATCAGAATGTTCTGGAAAACAATCTCCATCAGGTTGATGACAGTCCCATCAGAAAGAGTCAGTGCCTTTGCCCACTAGACCTCCAGGTTCTATTTAGTTTGCCTGTAATTGACCATTTAATATGCTGCCTTTAAATGAGTTAATCTGCCCCACCAGCCCCAAAGGCTGCCCTAAAGATACACCTGAGAGTTTCAAACTGACTTTTTAAATTAATAATCACTCCTCATGTGATTAAATACTACTGTGGCGGGTGTGTGTAGTTCAGTAAGTGTGAGATTACTGATTGTGTTTGTAGAGGTGTGATCCTACAGCTGCTTAAGAGCTCTCTGAGGAATAAGACAATTACCTTTTGACTCTTTAACCTGTTTCATTAATAGATTTTGTTGTAGGCTAGAGTGTGTGGGGATGCATAACAAACCCCAGTTGTCCCTTTTAGCTCTGCGCAATGTTGTTTCGATCAACATCGTGATTGATTTCTCTGTGATCCTCCACAAACACACACACACACAGAACTATACATGCAAGTACAGTATAGACATACAGACACACACATAGACATTTAATAAAGCATACAAAATGATCTGCAATTCAGCAAGCTAGTTTTAACTGTGATTTTTGCTAATGTGTGTACATTATAGAGTGAACCAGACATCTTTGGTTGCATTAGAATTTCCTAATGTGTTTCCATGACAACCAAAAAGAATGCTGCTTTTGCATTTACTGTACACGTCTAACATTCAGCAGCAAGGCTGGGAGGTGGTTGATGCAGCCCAAGATAATTTGCATTAACACAATCCAATGAATAATTGATTCTTCACTGAGTAGTAAAGGGAACCTGTTTCCAGGCAACATGAGAAAACACTGGTTTGTTCTGCGTACAACACCTCACTGGTTACACTGTCACCGCACTGTAACACTGTCACTGTTACTTTTCATACGTTGACACTGAACATAATCGCCAAGTCATTGTGGACCAATGGCACTGGAATATATTGAAATTGATCTGTCACTGCACTGTTACACTGTCATCACACTGTTACATTGTACCCATACTATTACTCTGTCACCACACTGTCACACACAGTTACACCGGGTACTGTTACAATGTTGTTACACTGTCACTGCAGTATTACACTGTCACCAAACTCACCACTCCAGTGATAAGGTAGGCTAATTACCTATAACTTTACATGTTCAAGGTCAACTAAACACAATTCCTCTCCTGTTAGCTCTCTCTCACAACGACTTTAACTCTCCACTCACCTGCAGATTCACCAACCCCCATTCAGCAAGGGGATATGAAAGCTAAAACCCTGTGGAATAAAGGTGCTTGGTACTGGGTTAAACCCTTCCTTCTAATAGGTTATGGGTATCAGTAAGATGTTGAAAGGTAACTACTGTCTGGGGAAGTGTTCTTAAACGACCACCTTCATTTTTCAACTTTCGACATAAACACACTTTTTACACTCTAAGCATCATTATGCTCTTTAGAGATTCTTTATGTCGCAGATGATTATGCTGTTTACTTGTTTTTTAACAAACCGAGAACAAACATAGAATTGCGGTAAAACATAAGAATGGGGGGAGGAAATTTCTGATATCAACCTCCTGATTGCGGTCCCGCTAGTGAAGCTATTACCTTAATTAATTAATCGACCTTCTATTAAACCAAACAGGCTGTTAGCGTTGCCTGAAAACCCCACAGGTAAACTAGGCAGGAAGACAATGTTTATCCAACTCACTGTCTACCTTCCACAAAGCCCTACTCAGGAAATGATTTTGCTATATAACAAAGAGCCAATTGACAATAGAGCAATTATGCACAGGTCCAAGGGTCTTTGATCTATTATTATTGAGCTGGTGAATACAACATGACACATGAGCACCTGGAAAAAGCATACAGTGAAAGGTAGGTGAACGTTAAGCAATATCCATGCAATTACACTGTGTATTGAGTTTGACCCAACAAAAACAAAAATGTGGGTGGATGGGATTGTTTACTGGGCTGTGTTGATGTGAGAAAATTGAATGAATCACGCAAAACCTGGTAATGTAACAATGAAAGGAAATCAGAAAACAGCAAGTAGGCTGAAGCTAACCCTTGTGAAAACACCCAGCAAACAAACACACTTTATTGGCCATCCTTTCACGAGACAGCAATGCTTTTCCCCATGCCAATCAGCCAATTACTTCCTTATAATAGACGGTCGGTTCACTTTGAGTGCTCTTTACAAGACTGCATCCCAGAAAGAGAGAGCTGACCCTGTCACACAATCATAACAATGATGAATATCACTGCACGGTTATAGCAACCGGTAATGTGAAACGGTCGTAGAGGTATACTGACCTGTACAACCCCCATCTCAAAGCCGAGGAAACATAATTCAAAACAGCTTAATGAGAGAGGCATGGATGAGAGCACATTTTGTATCACAGAGGTGATATAGAAGATATCCAAGCTTAACTGATGGAGCCTCTTTCGGTTCCTAACCTGAAGGGCTAAAAGGAGAAAGAGGAAGTAGCTGTATTCTGTTTCCATTTGCTACACAGGCCATTTCCATCGAAAACCCAGTGAGAACCAATGTGTGATGTTCATAGGTAATGTCAAATGAAACACTTAGAAATGTCCTTGTTTTCCAGGAAAACATACATGAAAGTAGTCTAAATAGGGGAAATAGCTAAATGAATTGACAATACAGTCATTGACAAGGTTAGAAATATTTGTTTTTAATTCAAATAATAGTTTAAATGTAGCTTTTGTCAAGATATCCTCTATTTGCAGCAAGTACAGCCTTGCAGACCATGGGCATTCTAGTAGTCAATTTGTTGAGGTAATATGAAGAGATTTCCCCACATGTTTCCTGAAGCACACCGCACCATTTGGATTGTGGGCACTTCTTACGTACCATACGGTAAAGCTGCTCAACAACAACAGCTCGATAGGGTCATATATCCGGTGTCTGTGCTGGCCACTCTATTATAGAATTTAAAAAAATAACAGCTGACTGCTTTTCCCCTAAATTTCTTGCATAGTCAGGAGGTGTACTTTGAGTCACTGACCTGTTGTAGAAGTATATTGTCTCCAATCAAGCGGCGTCCACAGGATCTGGCATCGTGTTGCAAAATAGAGTGAAAGCCTCCCTTCTTCAAATTATCTTCTTTGTGAGTCAAACATTGAACTTAAATTTGTCTGTCCAAAACACCTCTTTTCTCTTTTTAGTTTCCGTGCATGTTTGCCCATCTTAATCTTTTCAATATATTGGCTAGTCTAAAATATGGCCTTTTTTTGCAACTATGCCTAGAAAGCCATCATCCAGCAGACACCTCTTCACTGCTGATGTTGAGACTGGTGTTTTGTGGGTACTATTTAATGAAGCTGCCAACTGAGGACCCGTGAGCCATCTATGTCTCCAACTAGACACTTGAATGTATTTGTTGCTCAGTTGTGGACCAGGTCCTCCCACTCCTCTTTCTATTCTGGTTCGTGTTAAGCGCAGACTGGATGGTGACAAAAGAGGAACCCAAGTGCGTAACAGCACACAAATTAAACCAGGGGAGGGGAGAACATGGCCAAGAGCGAAGATAACAGGACTGGAAAAATAAACAAGGAAACTTACCAAAATGGCTGAATAGTTCTGAATAGCTAAGTACAAGATGAACCTGAGTTCAGGGAGCGCTAGAGTATCCACGGACTACCGTGTTGATCTGGCAACGATTAAACCAAACACAGGGATTAAAAGAATAGAAAGAGGAGTTTCAGAACAAAGTTCTTTGTTTCTAGACATTTTGAGCCTGTAATCAAACCCACAATTGCTAACGCTCCATTTATTCAAATAGTCAAAAGAAGGAGATTTTTATTGCTTCGTTAATAAGCACAACAGTTTTCAACAGTGCTATCCTAATTGCACAAGATATTTCTAATAATTAATTAGCCTTTAAAAATGTTCAAGTTGGATTAGCAAAAACAATGTACCACTGGAACACAGTTCTGGTTGGTTGCAGATAATGGTTCTCTCTATGCCTATGAAGATATTTCATTAAAAGTCAATTATTTACATCATTAACTGCTGTGTCCACACTCTATCACTCTATCACTCAATTCTATGTTATTTCATATGACAAAATGTGTGTTTTACCAGGTATAAGTCAACTTTTACTTTTGTCATTATTTTTTCTGAAACCCAAGGTATCATATAGCAGACTTACCATTCCTTTTTGTTGAACATCTTAATGGATAAATGTATTCCTCAGTGCATGATTCAGTTACTTTAGAGGTACCCCCGTGTACACTACAGTGGATAGTCTGCTTTTTTATGGAGTAGCATAAGTCCATTATACCCAGCCATTATAAATCTGCCCACTTCAACAGGATAAAAAGTATATCAGGATCTCGTTCGGCATTAGTTGCCTGGCTGGCGTCCACTTGTCTTTGATCACTGCTAAGCACAAATGATTCTCTACAGTACATTATCTACTCTTCCATTGATGTTGGTCATTTAGTCTGCTGTGCATTTTAATGGAACACTGGGTCTGACCCAACCTGGCAACTCTACGCTTATCTGCAGTCTTACTTCAGTCCCACATTTAACACTGCAGTTTTAATGAAAATCATCATCATACAGACCTAGACAGTGGCGTGTGTTCGAAGCATGTTGTATGAGACATTTTCAACATGTCTTTGACTGTGACTCTGTGCAACTTTATATTGAATGTATTATGTCACATCCAAGCATGTTAGATGAACATCTTGTTAGGAGAATAGCAAAAAACCCTAGGGGGTCAGTTGTTACAGTGACACAAGTGCACTGACACACATACACATTCATGCACATCCAACCAAACACACTGGACCATTCTTTCTGAGCTGGTCTTAGCTTTCGTTGTCCTTTCTCTGATTTCATGGCCGTTTTAGCTCTACTATTGTCCAGAGCTCTATTTACTGGTATTTTGCTTGGTGAAAACTAATCATGCCCTCCCACAGTAAGTACATTATGAAATGTTTTCCTGTGTGCATCTGCCTGTCGACATGCTTCTGCTTCATTGATATTCCATTCTTTTTAATGCAGGTTCTGGTCTGTCTGGCACAGTGTGATTGAGGGGAGATAGGGTAGGACCGTATCTGCAACAGGAGCCGCCTGCCCTGCTGTCTACAGTGAATAGAACAGGCATTAGATAGGACAGCCCTGTGTGGGTCCTTATCAGTCCAAGCTGGAGGGGGCAATAGATTGGTGTGCATATGGCATATCTGCCTTCTCTTGACTGATTATTTTGAAGGCGTCATACTTTACAAAGTTGGGCTCAACAAAGGATTTTTGACCCAACAGCTTCTTTTAGACAAAACTTCGAAAATAGAAATGCTTTTACAATACAAAGACAATTCAGAGTTATGGCTTCAAGTAGTATGTCAAACCAAGCAAATGGAGGAGCAATGAAATAATGACTTTTTGAAAGTCGCTAATCATGTACTCATTCTGTAGAAATGGCCATTTTGAGAGTGGGACTTATATGTATGATCACTCCCCCGAAACTTGTAACAGTGTCTTTACTTTACTTGGGGGGGGGGGCCTCTATTGTGAATGTAGCGCCTGCTACAACGTATGGTGGCGTCTTGAACTATCGATATCTGCAAGTTTCCACCTCTAAGTAATCTAGTGTCTCGAGTCTTCTTTTATTTGTCCCAGAAAACATAGCGTAATGTAAACAAGCATTTATTTATGGCCTTTTAACAAGCTTTTGTTCCACCTACCTTTAAGGACACCAACCGAATTCCAAGGGTACAGTTGGTGGCAGTCAGAGATTGTAGTAAATGTAACACACATTTTAACTAAAATTGGTGAAAGCTGTAGACCACAATAAGATAATTATATACAATAAAATGGTTTTATCCCGCATGGGACTTCGGTGCATATCATAAGGCTATTCACACGTCTTCTGTGGACCAGCTAATATTAAATAAACGCTTCTAAGCAGGTGTTAATAGTGTTTAGTGGTGTATTAACAATGAAAATAAAAAGTGTCAATAGATGTGTTATAATAAAAAAGTAAATTTCATGTGTTAATGCCAGTGGGAATGAATTTAATTGGCTGGTTATATAATCATTTGTCTTTTGTTAAGATTATGTAAAATGCTGCAACACACTGAATCATTCCAACCCATGCAGTGAAACAATGCAAACAAATGTAATTAAGCTAGACCAGAGAGAGACAAACAGAGAGGTTATGTTGGTCAATGAATGGAGACAAGCATCAGATGCTTTTAACGGATGGCCTATCACACTCAGGTTTTCATGCTGTGCTATCCATTTACTAAGCAAATTGTCCTTAATCCCTTAAAGAATGCCAAAGTATATGTGCCATCTGTTTTAAAGCAATACCATATTTCAAAGTCACCACACTTTTTCTCCCCTCACAGAAATAACATCTTCCTTAATTTGAGAAGGAACCTGGATTTTTCTTTGTATAAATCGATGAGGGTATAAAGCTGGGTGAGATCCCTAATTCCCAACAAGTGCTTTCAGAGACAATTCTCAGTTCACACCATGAAGTCACCAGCCTGCCACTAGGTTTTATTAACTCCTTAGGGACAGGACGGTGTCACAAATCACAACTGTATGTAAAAAGATAGGGCAGGACTGACCAGTGTTATAATTTTTTGAAATCAATGTATATACAGTGTATGTCCCAAAAAAAATCTAAGTTTTCTTTAATGCTGTCATTGCCTTTTTTGTGGAAGAACTGATGAAGTCAACGCCACAGTAACATCTATGGAATCAAGCTTCATGTTGCTTTTTTGTCATTGAATCAGATGCTGAACTCAACAAAGGAATTTCAGACATGGCAGTTCTTTGAACACATGAGGGTACTGTATTCCCTTATGACATGGAGCTGACTGAAAAGCAAAATCCAACTTACTTCCTGAGTGTTAATGCACTGCATTGGTGCAACACTGTCAATGTGCAATATTTATTGTACTAAACTTTCTCCACCACCAAACTGTCACTGGTATAAACTTTTATTTAATCTCCCTGTAACTGAAAGTAAAGGAGTAAATATAGTTTTACATCTGCTTACACCACAGCGCACCATACACAACACATATTTTAAGAGATGACATAGACAATGTCACAATGTGAATATAGCTTTTATAAAATAAAGATTAATATGGGTAATGTTGTGTGACATTGTCACAGTACATTTCTCAGTGCTTAAACCAATGTAAACCTTTCTGCCCTATGCTTTGAATCCTGTTAAGTTCATTTAATATCTGTGGCATCAAGGGGGGGCACAATAACGAAGCCGCGTAAAACTTGGGACTGAAACAGGGGTGTCCAGTGACACTTTGGCTCTATCCGGGGGGAGGACCCGGATAACAACATGAAGCTTTAACGTCAACTCACAGATGTTAATGAAATAATTCATTTAAAATCAAAAGGGAGGGGGTTGTCTCTGGGTCAGAAAGTAGCAACATAAACCCTTCATGTGTAAAAGGATATTTGTTAGTATCGTCCATCTAATCTTCTGCGGCCAGGGTGGCTCTGGTTTACGTGTTTTATAATTATACTGGTCCTCGGCAGCATTTGCTGTGATTTAACATCTTAACATCTCCAGAGCTGTGAAACCTCTCGCCGCCTCAGTGCTGCTCTGGAGCACCAGTCCCTCCCTTTCAGCTCCTCTCTCTTTTCTTGTTTTCCTCTCTCTCGTTCCTCCATCTTTCAATCCATCTCTTTTTTTCTATCCCTGCAAACCCCCCCCCCCCCTTTTCTTCGCCATATCACTCTCCCACCTGAGCTGTTCACGTGTCT
>JACXGK010003085.1:0-32132 GCA_016801125.1 Novumbra hubbsi | reverse complement strand
TTTGTAAAGAGAACTGAGAGGCACCAAGGACTACTATGTGTGTTTGCATGTGCCATGGAGTTCATGAACGTGCAGAAAACACTTGAAACACAGCTAGCTTGACATGTTGCAGATGGGGCTATCCAGGTGGTGCAGTTTGAATAGCTCAAACGGTTCCAAAAAGGGTGGTCATGCGTGTAGTAAGCCAGAGAACTGCACGTGTCCACCCATGAAAACTGGTAGTGGAGAAAGCAAACTTTTCAGCAGCATGTTGACATCAATCACGTGTGTTGTGTGTGTTTCTGCATGTGTGTATGAGTGCATGTTAGCATGTGAGCAGAAGTCCCCTGTTTCCGTGCAGAGTTCCTGGCAAGGAACCACAAATGGTTCGGAGGTATTTGAGATGTATTCACAAAAAGAGAATACCTCACAATTTAATTACTTCAGTCTAATAACAATTGTTGTTGATAACTGTACCAAACGTGCTTGCTTCTGATGACTTCATAGGAGTTTCTTCACTGATACATTGTAACCTCTGCACAAATAACCAGGCCCTTGGCCAGAAGGTTTATATACACTATATACAGCAACAGCTCAGTTAGATGTATTCTTGGATTGGTTTTTGACCCCATATAAAGTCTCCCTGGATGGTGCTGGTCATTCTAATGTGTGTGTGTGTGTGTGTGTGCCTGAGCAGGTCTGTGTCATTGCATGTGTATAATCATCCAGGGCTTGAACCTTGTTCCTACATTCCACTCATAGATCTCTGTTGCGTTCAGAAACACTCAATAACCCTGTATCAATTTACAGCTAAGCCCGAAAAAAATGTTTTACATAAACGCCTTGATGCCAGCATCTGAGCCAGAAATGTCAAATGGCTATTCTGAAGTGCACACGCCTGAGATGGAGAAATTATGCAGGGAACATACCAGGTAGTGGGAATGATCAGCTGCATATTATTCTATTCCAATTCAGAACGCAGCATCTAATTGAGGAAATGACTCCAATTTCCTAGAGGCCGTGGTGCAATGTCTGACGCATAGTTCCAAGCCTCTTATTTACTCTTAAATACCATAGAGACCTGAACCCATAGAAATAGGAGATATGGTAATGAGGGTGTGTGCAGTGTCTGGGCTGCGTGTGGACGTGTGTTAGGAGGAGATGTCTTCAGCCTGCAACAACTCTTCCAGCTAGCATTCTTAGCCCCTTATATGACTTCACTGTTTGTCGCTGTCTGCATATTCTTGTCACACTCTCTCGACTATTGAGTCTGTGACACCACTCCAGGGAATGGTTTGCCGCCTCAGTTAGAAGGAAGTGAGCATGAAAAATCGGGTATAACTGCATGTTTGACATCCACATGCCATCTGAGGTAGAATATCACTAGGAGGGGCTTAAAAGGGATGGAAACCGCAGGCCAGTGATTTATTATACATATTTAAAAGGTTATAAGAAGAATTGCAACGCAATATATTGGTAGTACATTTACTGTCACTTCAGCAACTATTAGTCACGGTCAATTAACAGGGAGCGACCTCTGAACCACACACTATCACCGCTTGCGTGGCCCGCCACAATGCCCTGGTTCTGGAACATTCTAAAGAACCTCTTCACAAAATGAAAAATATAAATTTATGGTGAATCAGAACATGACATAGGATTGTTTCACAAGATGAGAAATCAAAGAGAATAAACTAGACTAAAAACCAAGAAATGTGTAGCAAATACAACTTTGGCTGTAAGGCTGAAGGGCACTTGAGGACATGCCATTTGGAGTTCACAATATGGGGTGGATAGATTCCATTTGAGGGGGAAGGATTTGAGTGGCGGACCAGCTTAGCAGGTTACTGCATGCATTGGAGAGGAGCCCAGCTGTGGGCTTGTTTTAAATGAGTTCAGGCACTGCAGAGTCGACGTGGTCCCTGCAACATTGTGATTCGATTGTGGGGTGTTATTAAGGCTCTCTTTGCTCATAATGGCCCTCATTTATCCTCTCTAATATTATTCAGATGAGAGGCAAATGACAGGCTTCTCCACACTCGCTATATAGAGCGGTCCACAAGGGTTTGGTTATTTTCGAGCATTCCACAAGGAATACGGGATGGCCAAATGGAAAGACGTCAATTATTTTTCCTTCACACTGTTTGAAAGTAGAAGAGAAGGAGGGCTTGTCGTCTTGAGAGTTATTCATTTTAACTATTGAATAGACGGTTCCTCTTGGTAGAACGAAGCTATTGCCGGCATGTAGAATGACACTTTAATGGTAGGCTTATTGCTTGTGGCCAGCTTTGTGGTTTCTGAGGACTAGGCACAGATGGTCTAGTCAATAGAGTGGGAAGCATTTACTTCAGGATCAGCTATTTGTCCGCAGCTGCCTGTCACTAACACAGACTAATTGTGTCTAATTGTAGATTGACGCACAAACACTCACACATCAAACAGAACACATGTACACATGCTCACAAATGTGCAGTCACTTGTGCATTAACACACAGTCGTTTGTTGATATAAAGCCACTACCGATCTTCGTATCCAAGATTTTTCAGTGCCAGATAAATGATATTGGAGATGCAACGTTCGACAACATGGCTCGTTTTTATCCCCAGTCTCGACAATAGTGGAGTTATGTTTTCAAAAACCTAAATGATTTGGGCTGTACCTCCCCTGATTTATTACATGTATTACCAATAGGTGGCACTGTACCCTCATTAGACAGTATGCTGAAGGTCTGCAAAGTCTTGATTTTAACGAGTAGCATTTGGTGGGTAACAAACTTGATCTTGCTAATTTGTGACCGTCTTCCTCGTTTACATGTCTCCGTGAATGTGTGTGCGTGTGTTTTGTCCAGCTCTCTATCCTTTAACTTAGTAGATCATTTATTCTATAAAAAGGTTAATTGTAAATAAGAATCAGGTGCTGCGTAGTTCTTCATGTAAGGACACATCAGGCGCTGCCAAGTTCCTCGTTATAAGACCAATCACCGAATCAATCTTCCTCCCCTGCAATCCCTCACACATTGACAAACACACACGCTCACAGCGTAAGCTCTGGGAGAGTCACGGTTCCGGGAGAGTCACGGCCATGGCTGTTGATTGCTTATTTTAGAGACCTCAGTTGGACAGTGCGGCTGGCAGGCGCACCGCAGCGCGTACTTAATCAAAGCCAGCCCCCGGAAACCATAGAAACCGTGCCAATCACCCAGGTGCCTTTGAAGCCTCACGCCACTCGGCGACATCTATGGGGTGCACCTCAATACTCTAAAACAGCCACATCTCCCCTCTTTCATCTGCACTGACCCGGAAACCCAAAACAGGCTAAAGCATGAATGTCCAATGCCTATAGCTATATTACTTATTTCAGGAGTGGTTCTCTCTCGGGCAGCGCGAATTAGGGAAAAGAGATGAGGATAGGAAGCCACTGTTCACTACTAAGATGCTGCCCTGGACTCGACACCGGAAAAACATTTATTCATGGAGGTGTGGGATCCTTTAGAAATCGCATGAGAAAATATTACCCAGGACAAAAGTAAGAAAAGCAAGGTCAAAATAGGTAATTGCTTTTTCTTTTACAGGCAGAAGTCAGTGAAGTCCGTGACGGCAAAATACACGGCTCAGACATATGGTGAAGAATATGGTGCAGGTGCCAAATTATGTGTTAAATACATAGGAAATAAATAGAGTTCTGTATCGAATCTTCATAGAATGTTGTAAAAGATGTTGTCATGTTTTTTGAACGTAGTTACATATAGTAAAGGGTAATACTAAAGTACATTATCATGGGTAAAAGAACAGATATTATCACAGAGATTGATCATTTATCGCTTTGTCTTGTCTTTGATTCGGCAATACTGACAGCTTTATGAAGACTGTGTATAGAATGTGGAAATGCTGTGATACTTTGGCAATACTGATTGCAACTGGGTGACTAACTGAGGCAATCATCAAGGCTGACAAGAGTCAACTAAAAAAGAATCCTGGATCACCAAAATGCAATATTTGCTAAACAAACTGTCTGTACATCTGGCAAAACAGTGAGCACCATTAGCAACAGTAAACAATTCTGAAAATCCACTTAATGATTCCAAAAGTATTCACTTTTTTGAGAAAAAACAATAATGCTATAATGAGTGGGTTGAAAGGATGACATCTAAATTCAGACCTTGTGAGTCAAAATTCATGGACACAATTGGCAAAGCACAGTATTCACACTGCAGATATTTGTGTGGACACCTCTTGTACAAAAGTTCTATGATAATTTGGATTTTTACAAGTTTACATTTTAAAAGGATTTCACCTGACATGTGACATATCATATTTATGTATACATAATACCATCTGTTGATTCATGATGCAGCCTGGTTTAGAGAGGAATTGTCTGCAAAACCATTACCTTTTTGGGAGTTGTCTTGCTGTTACCTCTCCAGTGCTGTTTTAACTTTCATTTGCACCAGAACAGGTGATATTGATTCACAGTCGCTTACGCTTCCTAACTGGACAGATTATTATCCCTGAAGTTTAATTGACTTGGTGTTTTAATGTTATTATTATATGTTTCCATAATTTTTTATGAATATTTTTATTGTTTTGAGCAGGGTTAGGGATTCACCTGGATAGTGCTGTACTTTGTGCCACACGTTTAGAGTGTTTTAAACACATGAGTATTCTGGGAGCAGAGTACAAATAACAGTCCAGAGGTAAGAGATAAGAAAGACCACTCAACTTTATTCAATTTACTTATTTTCTTAAAGTCAAAAAATATTGCAGTGTCAAGGGATACTTCACACTTGAGTACTGATGAGTACTCTCCCCACATTGTGGAAACCGTGAAGATTTTTCACGAAGCCACTTTGGTCCATGTGTATTAGATATGGTAGAACTCTATTCAAAATCCTGGCTAAAGCTTTGGAAATCACTTTTGAGTCTGAATAAAAATTGGTCTGTAGACCTTCACATTTTGTTGGGGATTTACCATGCATGTGAATAAACGTGATTAAAGCATTTTTTAAAGGTCAGGAAATCGTCTTGCAGAAAGAATGTCCCCCATATATCTGAAAATTGTACTTGCAAAGTGTCTTTAAATATCTTGTAAATATTGATGTTCCTTATTTTTACAGGAACTGTCAATAATGATCTGTGTAAACTATGAATGCAATTAATGGCTCTGTTCAGAATGTTTTTTTTATTCCGTGGAACGTCCTCATAATGAGATTTAACATGTAGAAACTGATGGCAGCAGCACTGTGTACCAATCAAAGGCTGAATAAAATAGTTCCATCTCAATTGTGCATTTTCTGAGTTATCACAAATCAGAATTCGATAGATTACTGGAGTCCTCTCTGAAATGCAGAAGTAATTGAAAGATCACTAGTAGTTCATGTGCTCTGTGCGTTTTGTCACTGACCACACTCTCCCCATTCAATCACCCCTGCATAGCCCTCCCAACCCCACAGAGAATGTCTGCAGTCTAGATTGATCACTATACATGGTAGGACTCCATGAAGCATGACAGAGATTACGGCATCTCCATGTAGGTGTTGAAATGTGTTGGAATGGCCGCATTTAAAACAGCCCCAGGAGATGCGACCACAGACCCCATTGACCCTCAATATGCAGAGGCAGGTGTAGAAACCGGACTAGAGTGGGGTGAAACTGGTCTGCTCTTGGATACACACCAATTACAGACCCTGGAATGGAATGTGCTGAGTTGGAATTAGGGAGTTCTGCTCTGGGTTTACTTTAAAACCCTAA
Source organism: Novumbra hubbsi (assembly GCA_016801125.1). Taxonomy (NCBI): domain Eukaryota; kingdom Metazoa; phylum Chordata; class Actinopteri; order Esociformes; family Umbridae; genus Novumbra; species Novumbra hubbsi. The sequence goes on along the minus strand of JACXGK010003085.1, from coordinate 26,406 downwards.
TTTGCAATGGCGAGAGGTAATACAGAGAGACAGAAAAGATAGAGAGAGAGGAAATCTCCCCCAGAGGACAGATGCTGAGGCTACCGAGAGAGATTAGGGGGAGCATTTGGGGCTGGCTGAAGCGAAACACAGGGACCTTAGACCTGCAGGAGTGGAGCTATGGGAGGGACAGGGATGAAAATGTGTACTCGGTTGATGTTGCATTAGGGTCATTACTTGCATGACTAAGACAAGGTCAATTGAGCTCACCTTCCATATGCAAAACATTAGCTAACTAACACTTTGGCATGCTGATGTTTTCTGTTAATAATGAGATACCAAGTGCATACATTTTAAGTGCATTAACATGAACTACAAATTACAGCAGCCACACCACACATCAAAATAAATTACATTATTTTTGTATTTTAAAAATACTAAAAATACTTTTGCAAGGAAGCAAAAAATCATGCAAACCTTCCATCTATTGGCCTATTTGTTCTATCCCTTTACCAGTACAATCACTCAGTTCATTAAGTTGACAATTTCTGATGGCAACACCTTTTCTCAGCCTGATGAGTCATGCAATAAATCTGACAAAAGCAAGCAGTTAAAGATCAAATATTCACATGTCCCTGTGATCACCCAGATGAAGGTTAGTTTTAGAGTAACCAACAGTTTACTGTTTAAACAACTGTTTGATAATTACTTAGCCTAGGCTACTAAAATTAACACCAGCGCCTAACATGTATTGTTAAAAATGTCTGCAATTTATTGTAAAAAAACGCTGGATAGCTGGCAACCTACACGCTTCTCACACTGACCTTCTTCTTTGGATATGGATCAATTTTCTCTTTTGATCCCAACAAGTCTGGGCAGATTACTGAGTAGGCACCAATCAGAGGCCGCCTTTTTATGATGTCAACATTTAGACTTCGCACAGAGTATTTTACAGTATTTTTAAACTACAAAATACAAAAAATTAGATCAAGATCAAAATATTAAGCAATTTTAATAATATCTATCAAATACATATTACAAAATCCTATTATGTATTTGAAATACGTATTTCAAATACATGTATCATAAATACTGTCCGTCCCTTAGCATTGGTTCGTCCATTTCCCCTCCAGCCATGTCGCTAACACATAATGAAACTAACTGCATTAAACATGATGACATTAGCAGTTCATTATTGGAGATAAATGTGGCTTGTCAGCTCATTTCAGTCTTAAGTCACAAAAGACCCATTGCAAAACATTTTACATTGAATAAAAGTACATACTCAGCTTCAAAATGGAATAGCATACACTGCAATCGAAGGAACAATGACAAAGGAATGTTGAATGTTGATAATTGATCCACTTAAAAGATGCCACTGACATTTTCATTCATTTTCCACACATCCTACAGCTCTACTTTTCTCATCCCTATAAACAGATCGTTAACACCCATTAGTTCTAGCCCGGCAAGGTGTCCTGTGCATGGCTATATGCAAAACTGAGTAGGTAGTAAACACAGTACAGTAGTAAACACACACAAATATGATAAAAAGTAGAGAAATGAATAGCCAACAATATGGAAAAACACTTGGCCTTTGTCATAATCCATGGTGCCCAAACTTTCATGCACTACAAAAATAAGTGTTGTTAGTCTGTATTTTTTGTTTCAATTTTGCTTTCAACAAGGCACATTAATCTTTGCCCTAGTCTTCCCTAGGACATTTTGTCTGCGATACACTTTCTGTCAATGAGCCTGTAAGAATACTTTCTAAAATTAGTTTTCCCAGATGGATTTTTATTATGGAAAGATAGCAAAAAAAACGAATCTTTACAGTCTATTTAAATGATTAAGCCACATAAAAAAATATATGTAATTCTTTTTTAGTAGGGCATCTGGCTTTTTATTTGCACATCTACTGGTCTTTGATTAATCTGTTGACAACAAATAAAATATAGTATATATAAAAATATCCACAAATTCCTTACGCGTTTTGCCTTTTCCAAAAAGGTTCCTAAGCTGCAACATGTTTTACAAGGCCATTTCTTTTATGACTTATTTTTACTGTACTCGGGTACGTCTTGAGTACGTCTTGCCTGTACGTCAGATGGGTATGCCAAATAGTGAACAAGCACTGAACTAAGCCTTCTTCTGACTTTTTTAGTATGAAAGGTGGTCTAGCCTGGACAAATTGCTCCACTCTTCCCATCCCTACACTGTGTGGGGTGTCCTTTCCTTAGCTGCCCGCTGCACATCTGGGATCATATAGCGCCACACTTTGACCGTCTTTCCCAGAACCATGTGGATATGGTGTTGGGTCACACTGTTGGGTCTTGGCTATGTGGAGAACAAGTCCCTGTTCCTTTCTGCCAGCGCCTTAACCTGCTGCTGTTGCTCCTTGTAATGACAAGGTTCCAGAGTCACCTCAGGACTGCTAACACCCGTGGATAGCGAGAGTGACAAAGCACCTCAGCCTGCCTAGCATGCCACCTTATAAGCAGCTCCACATTAAAGACGTGTGCTTTCTTCCTGTGGACAGGCTGTTGCACATTGTAGTTGACAGGGCCTTTCTCATTTGGTTGAAACTCCTGGGGCTTCTAGGATAAAGGACAGCCGTAGGTGTTCCTATCCCAACATGTTGGGATAAAAAGTCTGGTTTACGTTTAGTGGATAAGTCAAATATGGAATCAGTATTCTGCTCCCCGCAAGGATGGGGGGGGGGGGGGGGGGGCTTGATGACACCTAAGTCTCCCTCCCTCACCTCTCATTCTCCTCCACCTCCCACCGTCTCCTCCTTTTGTCTGTCCTTCTCCACCTCCCACTCACGCGTGTGTTTGTATTGCATATACGGGGGGTCAGGATCAATGGATTCCCGGATTTTCACTCTTTTCTGGGGGGCCAAGTTGCCATGTCTGTTAAAATCCACGCCAGTGGGGTGAACCACCCCATGTTCTCTCACACCTCACATGTTTGCCCCCCTCATATCCCTCACTCATCTTGGCAACACGGCACACAGCCCCCCGAGCCAGCATGCCCAGCAACATGTTTCAAAAAAGATGGGAGAGGGGAATGTTTATCACTGTGTTACATCACCTATTGCTGAAGTTTTGAAAGTGAAATGTATTCCCATTCTTGATTGATATAGGATTTCAGCTGCTTAGCAGTTAGAGTTCTCTTTTGTCGTATTTTTCGTTTTTATAATACATAGTACATGTATGTATATGTTCTCCAATACATTTGCCAATATGAGATCAGTAACCTGGCTCTCGCTCGCCTGTGCCGGTGATACCACTGAGCTTGGTCAGAGAGTTCTGGGTTATATTTTCATGCATGGAAGTTCTAGGCCCAGGCATGTATGAAGTATCCATACCTGGCTAAGATCTCTTGCTTTAGAGTGGCAAAGTTCCTTTTTTTTTTCTGACGCAATGTCTAGTTAGGCTCACTGTACATAATCATTAAGGAAACAACAGTTGTTCATAGTTATATTCCTTAGCCCAAATTGCCATCTGTCTACACATAATACCTGTCATGTCCTGGCTGGGGGCCCCTGGCCATCTTTGTGCCTCGGGCTCACAGTCAGGGCATGACGTATAGAGGTGCCTCTAGGCACTAGGAGCCTACTTAAGTTAGGTATTAGCCACACTCAGTGTGGTTTATTGTTTGTGTTCATGCCAACGTTCACGGTCCTGTTTTGTGTATACGCTACCTGTTTTATCTGTAATCTGTTTAGTTAGTTAGTCGTTTTTTTGCTGTTCAATCCAGCACCTTTACTTTGCGTGTACAGTTCGTGTTTGTTTGTCTTGTTTAGAATTAAATTCACGTTATCTTTAATAATGTCGGCGTTTGGTTCCGCCACACACCGAGGCCGTGATAATACCCAATATTGTAAACACAAAAATAAGTTACAACTTATTTAAAAAAATATTATATTTTACACACTTTGATTCACCCACTTCTCTGTTACTGCTTTATGCATGCAGAGTGTCAATGAACTACAATCTTCAGATCTTCCCATATTGTAAAAGTTCACTGGGGTTCAAGGCTCAGATTTTCCAAAGACATTCCAGTTTTTTTTTTGCTGGCTCTCAAGCTCTGTTTGATTCACCATTAGGTTCACCTATCAACATGGTCTTGGAAGTTTCAAACGTCCTCTATTTCACAATGATGGAACCCACCATATATCTAGAAACGTTCATGCCTTTAGCAATAACTTCTAAAAGTAATTACCTAGCAATTTGTGCCGGATGATAACATTACATTTGGTCTTTACCAAGATGTTGCCTGGCAAACATCAATTGTGTGAAGGCAAACAGTTCTGGAAACAATAAAGAGACCACTGCACCTTTTTCTTTCCTTTCCCAAAAAGTTGAAAAGGCAAATGTGTGAGAAAAAAGGGGTATAATTTAAGAGTCCCTTACTCAAAACTTTCCTTTTAAACTTTTTGGAAAGTCACTTACTTTTTACACGAAGCAGTATCTTTTCTGAGGGACCAGAATTCCTGGAGATGCCTTGCACACGGGCACAAATAATCTATGTTCTGTGGGCTTTGAGTAGGTATTTTGATCTTAAAATGACATGTTATCTCTCACTCATATGGTTAAGACTAAACCACGTTTTTTAATATTTGTGGAAGGCTGGACTCTCCAGAGTTACTCTCTAATAATAATAATAATAAAATGCACTGTTTTGAAGCACATAAACAAATGTACCTTTCCAATTTACCCTGTACAAGCGTCCTGTTTTGGTGCACCTGATGTTCCTTTCCAGAGGGTGTTCTTAGTTTGTCACATGACGGTATGTTTTAGCAGGTGCAAAACTGTGTCACCGACTGGGCCCTGAGGACTGGAGTTGCTCAACTAGGTCATATCAACCATTTATAGATAAATGTTTTTATTTCTGACAGAGATAAATACCTAACAAGCTCACGTTATGCCTTTCAGTGGCTAAACATTGACAAACTACTTTGATGACAAGAACTAGCATAACACTGTAGCGTAAACTTGAGTTGCCATGATTGTCTGTGTATTGACAGTCTAGTCAAAGAGCTCCTGTATATTTAGTAAATATTTGTAATAATAATGTATACAGAATAGACAAAATCATGGAAAGAATTGAATTGAAGAAGGGTGGTACCATTTTCAAAAAGACACAGTGAACAATGCATCTCTTATGACTAAACTAAAGAAAATCCAGTTGTTTGCATTGTCTACAGTACCTACAAGCTATGAAAAAGTTTTTGGTTTACCAAACATGGCTGAAAGTCCGTATTGTATTAAAACAAGAAAATGAAGAAAACAGTGATGATATTCAATTGGCCTCGGCATTCAAAAACCGAAAAGAAGGTTTGTGATTTAAACTTACAAAGGTATTGGCCCTGCAGACATGGATCAAAACAAGACACTGAAAGCTTTTGTGTCTCCTCAAACATTATTAGTCTCTGAAAAATGGCAACTAATTGGAATAGCAGTCCATCCACACAGAAACCTTGGATGCCACTGGAAAGGCACAATTGTCTTTGTTAATGGTGTGGCAGCTGATGGATGAATTCTGAAGTGTACAGGAACATCTTTTCTGCTCTAATCCTACCAAATGCTTCAAAACAAATGGAGTGCACTACACCTTGCTTCAGGACAATGACCCCAAACATACTGATAAAGCAACCAAGGTGTTTATCAACTGCCTTGGTCCCTTAATATTAAGGACCTACACTGTATGTATACCAAGGGCTGAATACCAACACATTGGGTTGGTAGGGTACAGATGCAAATCCCCTACAATCTAAGATGACATTTCTTCAAGGGGCATTGTACCATTTTAAAAACAATGTGCTAGTGTAAAACAGAGTAAAAACAACAAACCATGTGCATTGTCCATATATGTAAAAACAGGAATGTATTTTCTTTTATAGGTTCATACAGATATTGGCATGTCAAATTGAAGGACTTTCAAGCACTTAATTGGGATTTTCCAGCATCCTACTTTTATGTTGAATCATTGCTCTGTAAAATTACCTCCACACTGGCAACAATAAGATGCAAACGTGTTTTCCCTAAACTTTCTGCCCAATTCACATTTGAAGGTATGTATGGAAAGTTACAGGTTATAAAAAAGCATAGAAAGCTGCATTCGTTTTTTATTACATTGTTTACAACACACAAGCCAGTTTTCATGCAATGTACGCAAACAAGAAAATGCTAATGGTTTGCCTCAATTTCATATGATAGAACCAGATAGAGATAAAGATCATGGAATTGCTTTGCAAAAGTTTGGCTGGAAATATGAAACACCTCCTGCTGGTTCTCTGCAGCCCTTTGGTTACATTTATATATATTTGGTTATTGATTTTTTTTTATAGCTAACTAGATCGCTGGTGAATGTTAGGTGCCTCAGACTGAGACCCAGTCAGCAGCTTGTAAACCTAAATTCACGTGGGAATGAAATGATGTGACAAACAAACATGAACTCTGTTCAGTGTCAGACATTCCCCAAGTTAAAAAAACGGTCATTTTTGTTGTCAAAATAAATGATCCTTTACAACTGCATTGTTGTCTGATTAGTTTTCAAATTCAATTTCATAAACAATAAAAATCGGAGACAAAAAACACCCTCAATACATATATTATATAAATATTTGTTATTGCCTTAATGGTTCAAAGAATAGAGTATAACTATGACCTGAGGCTCTCACAACATTTGTTTTGTAATGTTTTGGTATTCAGATTTTTATCACATCATTTTATTATATACAATATTAAAGATTTTTTTAGATAATGTCATTGTTGGAAATCTGTGAATATTTACAAGAAACACTGCTTTACCTGACACTGGCCTGATTTTAGATACACTCATCTCACTGAGGGAGAGGCTACAGCAATGCTTGAAAACAGCCATCGAATGACACTGACAATGTTTTTAGTTCAATTCATCCAGTCATTTATCCTCAGAAGTCAATACAGTACATGCTTGTTATACACAGTTGTTGCATAATTGTAAACAAAACCTGTTCAGCCTCTAAATAAGGTTATTTATTCTTTGAGGGGGTGGATCCATTTGAGAACATCCTACAACAACTCTTGCATAACTTTGAATCCTAGATATACTTATTAATATACTTCTTACACTTTTTACACAAAAACCCAAACAACCATATTAAACATTTTTATTTAGTTTAAATGTTTTTTCCCCTCTTTTTAATGGTATTACATTTTCCCCAATGTTCCAGCCCAGGGGAGGGCAAACTTTTTGGCTCGGGGGCCACATCAGGATTTTGAAATTAAATGGAGGGACACATTTGTTTTTGTAATTTGTTAATCATGAATGATTTGCAGGCCAGAAAAGGGCAAATGTTAAAACACACATATACAGTAGATCCCTTATAATGTGAAAAAATTATTGAAATTATGACTCAGATGTATAAGAATGGGCTGGTGAGTTGGTTTTTAATTCCCCACCAAACTATTACCTTCCGTGGGCCGAATGGAACTGCCTCGCAGACCGCATTCGGCCATCGGGCCATAGTTTGCCCACCCCTGTTCTACCCATTCAGGGAACAAAACAGAAATGATCCCTATCCATCCACTGTTCATTGGTACAGTGTGCATAGTTGACTTCTCAACCCCAACCCTTTAACATACAGAGGCTGCTCACCTTGTCCTCCCTGTCCAAATATATCCCTGCCTAGTGACTTCAACCTCAATTGTCTTCCAAATCCCTTTCTATATCAAATCTCTGGACTCTTCCCCCAAATTTGAATTTTAAATGGAATAGCTGTCAAAATCTGAAGGCAGAATATACACACACCTGTGTAAGAGAGGACTAGTGGAGCCGAACAGTTAAAAAAATAAAGTGAAAACTGCACATGCTAGGAACCCTGCTGAAATAATTAATTTCTACCAATTCTTCAAAAGAATAGCTGCGTTTGTTCAGGGATCATTACCAGCTATCAGTCCTCTGCATCTCAGCAAAGCATGGTGCTTACATGGTTGTGGGTTCAAAGCCCATGGGGGGGGCAATAAAAAGTAATAATAATGTGAGTGGAAGAATGTATGCTCTCCCGACTGATCTGAATAAAACAAAAACTCCCAGAGAAAATAAGATTCTGTCATGCTTCAGAAAAGAAATGTGCAAATAAAGCGAAGGACAGAGTTGTTCAAAGCAGCCCAGGGGTTGTGTAGGCTTGGGCCCCGCGTTGTCAGTTCCTTCCACCATAACCTTTAATGCTGCTCTAATGCGCTGGTGACCTTGTGAAGTGTCTGCCAATCTGTGTCATTGCCAGCGGCCACCACCGGGGGCAGCATGTCTTCCAGGGTTAGGCCACTACAGCGCTGCTTCGTGTCAGAAGAGATCGAGGTTCCCCGTCACTGCTGGTCAACATACAGATGTGATGAGCCAGTCTGGAATGGGATGTTGTCTCATTACATTCGCTGTTCTGTTTTTGCACGGGGGGGAGGTGGGCTTGTATCTGTCTACTGCAGCCATTCATCCCTCATTTGTCAAATGAATCTCTACTTTCCCCACTCATTTCTCCACCCTCACTGCACGCATTTCCTATCCCTACATTCCGCACTAGGTACATACCTACCTTCATCCATCTATCCATATTTCACTTTCCCTGAAACATTGATGGATACATGTATTTTTTGACTAATAATTCCAAAAAAGTAGTTCCTAAGGCGTTAGAGTGGACACTGTCTGTCTACTGCTCAACTGCCCCATGCCCAGTAGTTTAACTGTCGTGACCATAAACCTCTGGCGAGGGATGTTGTTGATGTGATATCTTCAGATGAAATGTTTATGATGGGGCAGGGTGTAAAATCCCTTCCTTCTCATCCTCTGACCTCCTCCACAGTCTTGGCGGGAAGCACAATGCTGATTCATCTAAACTAAAATCCAATGTAGTACACCAGCGAGGTAAATCATGCTGTAGATTTTATCTCCCTGCCATTACATTGTGGCAGATGTATAATGATCCATTATAATGATAAATCTGCAATGAAAACAATGACTTAAGACGGATTTAGAGCAGCAATGATAAGGAAAAGCAGTTGAAAGAAAGACAAACAGAACGATAAAGAAAGAGCATCGGCTGTACAAAACATGTCATTTGTAATAGGTGTGTTGGGTCTTTGTCTCTAGCCATTCGTTTTTGTGTCATTGTCTCTTGACATCAATGCCAACACAATGTGACCCTCTGAATTCCTAGGCTTATGAAGGGATTGAGCTGCTATGTTGACAACCTTGGGGAGTTATGATCCAAAGCCCTCCCTAAATCTTACTAAAGACCCAAAAATAGCTCAGTGACTGCACTGTGCAGACGGTACTACCACATGCCCTGTGAAATGATAAGAGACTGAATAGATTATTTAATGCGGCCCAATACATATGTATATGGAGGTCCTATGATGTGTAGATCAAACCGATAGGCTGTTTTCATTACTTACACCAGCACTGAACAAGAGTGTCTTACCTAGAGGTGTTTCACTGATCTATTTTTGTTTCTGATATGATAATGGGTTTCAGATTCACATGTAAATACATCAGCCCAAAGGTACCCTGTTCAGGGTGTCAGAAGAAAGGCCTTATCCTTCCAAGCCAAACCAAAAATGCATAACCCATAAAATATGCCGACAGCAAATTAAGATCATTAATCAGGACGAGAAGAGGACGAGCCGTCATTTGGACAAAGTCACGGACAGACTAAGAGGCAACACTTTAGGGGTTGTTGTAGTAAGGTCAAATCCTGTCATCAAAATACATCCTGTGGTATGAAATGAATGTGATGGTAGTGAGGAGTGTTTGCAAGTTTCCTGGCTCCTTAATTTCCTCCACTCAAACCAGCAGGTCGTTTCTGCAATAAGATAATTTCACAATAACACAATAATTAATCCACAATAATCCACAATAACAAATAATAAAAAAGAACATTTGTATAAACCATATCATTTCTATGAATCTATTAATACATTATAACGACATGCGTTCACAGACAATGGTTTTCTAAAGTGTTCCTGAGCCCCTACAGGGATGTCCATTACAGAATCATATCTGTTTTTAATGCAGTGCCACCTGAGGATCACAGACATCCAATATTTGTAGTGGCCTTGTCCCTTGCATTCAGAGATTTCTCTGGAATCCCTGATTCATTTAATGATATTGTGTACTGCTGTTGATGACATCCTCATCACTCTAAGCAATGTTATGTTTTCAGACAGAAATGATATGATTGTATCTTTCATTGTAAGTTAAACGTGCCAAGATAATGACAACAACCAGAACATCTGTGTTCAGAATCTCTCTATGTAGGTCAGGCACTGCCAACCTCAGGAATGTGTTTACGTTGATCATTTGGAGATCGGTGCCAAGTTGACACGCCCTTTAATGTATATACCAGCTAGCAACCATATTTACAGTGAGATTGATTTGAACAGCCAAGATGCAACCCTTACTGCAATACGTTCAATAAAAGTCAAAATTTCTGCTTTGACTTTGGACATGCATCTGATAAACAGAAGAGAATACAAAAAGGCTGATTTCTTACAACATGTTGTTCTTGAATTGTGGCACTATTTTCCTGCGCAGTCTTTCACCAAGTGATGAACCTATCCTCATTTCTGACAGGCCCATCCTCTCTGAAATGATATTTTAATACCCAATTATGTTTCTGACCTGTTGCCAATTAAACTAATTATTTGTGTGACATTCAACCTGGTGTTTAATAAGCATTAGACAACGTTTCCAGTCTTTGGTGGGTGTGTATTTTCCAAGAAACAATAATGTTTCTCAATTTCAACATTAGATATGTTGTCTTGGTACTATTATCTATTATCAATACAGGGTTGATATGATTTGCACATCATTGCATTCTTTTTTTCTTTACATTTTACATGGCGTTCAAACATTCTGGGAAACGGTGCTGAAGACATCTCCTAGTTCTGAGTGTTTAGATTCGATCAGATGGCAGTTGTTCTTGTTCATTTTAAAAGGTTCATCAACGCCATCACCATATGAGACATTTGTCAAATTACTTCAATTGGGCAACCTGACAGATTTATTAAAGAAGTGCTGCCTAGTTTATGACATTCATTATATTAGCTAATTCAATCAGTTACTGTCGGAAACATCTAAAATCGAAAAGCTAACTTGTCTTGAAGGTCTTCACATCAATGGCTAGGAAATAGAGACAGACATGACATGCAGAGAGTGTGTGTGTGTGTGTGCGGTATGTCATTTGGAATGACAATCCTAGTATCTCAGCTATTAATGCTCTAGATTTGCAGTAGTTGTTGTAGACTAGTCAAGGGCATCTGTTTGTCATCGCAGCCACACACAATTTGGAATCCAAGCACAGGCACTAATGGCTTATAAAAGGAGTATAAGCTTAATTAAACATTACTGCATCAATAAATGTTGCATAGGATTTACCTGTTAGTGCTTCATAAATACCATATTTTAGGGTGCTACAAATGTATGCCCCACCCATACACACACAAGCATGCACAAGCAGTATGCACACACAGATATAAACTATTTGATGTGTCAATGAAGTCCATACTCTGTTCCCAATGTATGGGAATTACATAAATTGACATTTAATTATTTAAATTCCCTAAATTGACTTTCAAACATGCTAATTAGCAAGCACTTCATACCCAACACTCTAGCAGCAGATGTGTGCTTCTGTCAGCCAATTTGAAGGACCAGTAATTACCAATGCATTTGCATTAATGTTCTGAATACCCCTCTTTTCCCCTTCATCTTTTCCCCTCCTCTCAAACCATCTCCCTTACTAAATGTTTTACATTATCTAACTGGGGTTCAGTCTTTGCAAGTGGTCAAATGCTTATTGTGGACTTTGAGCAAATACTATTGCAAAATTATATATTTTCCTCTTTGAAAGGTGCAATTTAAGCTGTGTTCGTCGCCATGTGCTAATAGGTAAAAACAAATGAAAACGAAACTAAAACTAAATATGTTTTAGAGAACAAAACAAATTAATATATATATATTTGTATTTATATATTGTTTTCTTACATTTAACAGCATGTATTGCTTTTGTGGGTATTGTACTTGAGGTCAGAGGTCAGAGATAATAGATGCTTCCTATAAGTCATTTCCAGTTTGGGGGCTGTTCAGGTGGACTACAAGTCGTATGTGATAAATGGTCACTTCCCACTTCTGTCACGGCGCCTCCTGATGCTGTGCCTTCTCCTTATCGTGTAGCGCCCCGGCGTTCGACGTCACCGGCCTTTTAGGTGCCATCGTACTCGTATGTCCTGTTTTCCCATGTCTCGTGAACGCACCCTTCCTGATTACCCGCCAGCTGCATCTAATGTAGCTGGCTACTTAATCCCCTGTGTGTCTTGTCTCTGTGTCCGTGATTGTTCCTGTTATGTGTATACGGTCGTAGTCAGTACGCTACTACGATTTAGTGTCCTGAAGGAATAAAGAGCATCTTTAGCCAACCGCCTGCGTTTTGGTCCACTTCCTAACATACCTCTGACAACTTCATTTCCAGTTTGGGGGCTGTTCAAGTGGACTACAATTCGCATGTGATAAATGATCACATCCCACTAACATACAGAATGTATCATAAATACCCCATGACAGAAAACTGGATGGGTATCATTTACATGATTACAGCGTTGTGTTCATTATGAATGTTCCCAATGACACAAAGGTTGAATTGAAACATGCCCTGTAAAATGCAGCACCAAGCAACATTTCTTTACTGTACTTTTTGAAAACCTCAGGTAGTCATAGTAAAACCTGGGTTTTCAGAAAAACAGATTATGTGTGGGACTCCAGACATGCAAGAAAAGGTTGATTGAATCTGGCTCAACGTGCTGGTGTCGCTGCCATTGATGAATCTATTACATCAGTTCAGTTGTAATGTGTGGATTTATCCTCCCCCCAGGATATATGGCATCACTACATAAACCCCATTTTTCAAACGCCAGAAAGCAATCACAGGAGCATGTAACCTAAACCCCTGCGGTTGGCTTGTGCATGGATGGGCTACTCCGCCAGTCTACCTCTCACTCTTTTCCACTGGAGTGTGTGAGCGACACGGAAAGGGTTATGACTACATTTCAGGCACGGCTCTCTAAGGCAGCGGCCACCTCTTTTTCTGAAGGGTCCTTGTATTTACATTTTACTTTCTTGTATTTGTTTCCTCTGAGATTATTAAATAAACCACTCGCTATGTAACGTGCCACGCAGAGCCAAGGATATGGGTAGAGGAACTATGTTTATTCCGACGTCATGGGGTCGGTTTCACGGACACAGATTAACGAGAGTCTAGGACAAAATATCAAGGTCGGTGGAGAACAGAAAGGATTAGGTTATAGCTACAGTCACACATTGCATTAAATTACTTCCCAAGAAAATATATATTTTTCTCCTCCTTCACTTTAGAATGTTCTGCATCCTCTTCTAAAAGTATATTCCCATATGCTTCAGAGTTGTGTCTCCCATTCATTTAACTGCATTTTTCTAGCCTCAATTATTCCAGGAATAAGTGTGGTTTCATATTGGCATGAAGAGGAGTGAACAAAAAAAATAATTTATGGAATATTCCTACATTATCACATATTTTTTTAAAAAGAGACCACTGTCAATTGAACCCTTCGATTCCTCACTCAACATTTTCCTTTTCAACCTTTTGGGGCAGGAAAGAAAAAGGTTCAGTGTCTCAATCTTTTTCCAGAGCTGTAAATATCTTCACCTTGCAAATTGACCAGGCAATGTTTCATAATTTGCTAATTGACGTTTACCCTGATTCCATAGCGGGCCGTGTGGGACCTACAGAATAATACTGCTGGCTTAGAGGAAAGGTATGAGCCGCATGAACGGTGAGGGTGATTTTATTCGACATAAATGTTCCAATAGGAAAAATAAATAGGTGTGTTTCGATTGGATTGGGGAAGTAATACAGTTGCGGGCATAAAACTGCAATAAGCCCGATATCTAATTAAATAAATTGATGAAAACCTTGTGCCTGATTTTAACAACTTGGTTAATAGCTGTTGACTTATTGTTCTATTACTTTCCCAAATGTTTTGATCATGTACATCATCTGCGATAGAGGTTACACAACGCAAGTTAAAAAGCTTTTAATGTTCTTTCATTTCTAACCTTCTATTAAGCATTTTAATGTATACAACGACTATTCTCAGAAGCAGCTGCAAGCTGTTAATGGACGGAAAGGGAGAAACATTGTATTTTGAACAACCTGGACAGATTGACAGAGGGACATTAAAAAGCACAGATGGCACAGCCAGAAAAAGGTATGTTTAAAAATGATTTGAATTAAATTCCCCTAGGAACATGTTTTACATTCTATGTTGATTTGATTTCTATGTACTGGTTTGACATTTTTTATTTATTTTTAAGTCACAGATTTTTTTATTTTGTTGTATAATTATTTAGTTAAGCATAATACTGATTACTAGATACCAAAAAGTAACTATTGTAGTGTAACTGCTTTACCATTAATTTCAAGAAAGATGGAACTCTGTATCTATTGCATTTTTTTTCAGAATTCACCTCAGATTCATAACAGAGTGGTTTCCCCTGGCTGGCTGACCCTACTTGAACCCCTGTCACCCTCTTATCCTGCTAAGACATGCTGAGCATAATGTTTTATATCCTTCTAACTGTCATGACAGTGAAGCCTGTAGAGGTATATTACAGTAGAACAAAAGTTGAAATGACAGTGAAACTGGCACCAGTAAATGTACATGCCCAATGAGACTCTGAGAATAAAGCCAGTGGTGCATCTTGAGTCAAGAATTATTAAACTGTAGCAGGCCTAAGCTATAGCCACCTAAACAGTTTGGGATAGCACGCTCTATGATATAGAACACTTACATACACAACAGTTTTGTCTCACTGGGTGGCTACTGTCAAACTGTCAGCCATCTAAGTGCCCTCCATTATCACTGCTCTGACAAAACTTCTGAAGGTGACTTCCGCAAAGTGGCGAGGCAAACATCAATTCTATAAACATGGGGAAATATACAAGACTTGAATGATCTAATTAACACACTTAAACAGTAATAAAATTCAATGAGATTCAAATAAAGACATTCTTCCAATTGCTTTGGAAGCAATATACCTCAGTAATAATTAGTATGCATTTGTGAGGTGCGTAAATAAATGCATATGACACATATTTTGACATGTCTATCCATTGTTTTCTGTGAATTTGCGTAAGGACAAAAATAACAAATTCCCGTATGGGATTCCACTTTGATGGTGGAGGCCTTAACAATGCACAGTTGCTAAAACGGCCCGCTGGAGAGTATTAATCAGCCCCTGCAGCCTCTAGAATGTTTACTCCCTCAGCTTGTGCATATGGTGGAGGTGAACATGTACGTGCAAATGAAGGGCTAATGGCCAATGGCAATTCTCCACTTCGACAACTTGTGGACCTCTCAGAGAAATGAGTGCAAATAAGTCACCCCTATAATGTGGCCTTTCTTTCACTCGTGCCAGCCTGCATGCTCTCCGAGTTTATTGTGCAATTCAAAAGCACCCGTATTCCAAACTTTGCACAAAAATGGGCACATATATTTCAAGAAACTGTCTCAGTTTCAACGCGTGTTGTCTTTGCATCATTGTTTGATTTAATATAGGGTTGAAATTAATGACACATCATTGCATTCTGTTTTTCTTTACGTTTACACAGCGTTTTCTGGAAACAGGGTTGTACGTTGACAGTAGGGGCTAGGACCTCTGGGAGGCTGCTTCTGCTGCTTTAAGTGAATCCAGCTTTTCTAGATGCTGGAACCAGTTGTAGCGCTCATTTGGCTAAAGTAAACACTGTTATTACCCATAGTGACAGACATTTTGTGATAGTTTGGCCCATTATTGAAGATGGCTTCCTATGATGTGCCTTTTTGGTAAGCTATGGCAGAGAGATTATGTCCATTACTTTTTTTACAAATGAAAAAATAAATTACAATTATTCCTTTTCAATGAGTCTGTAAGCCAGATATCAAGGTAACGTTACTTGGTGACTAGGTAATGTAAGCTAATGTCACGTCTAACCTAAGTGATGTAAAGAAAATCCATGAGTGTGCAGGCAACTCGGGACACGATGTAATTGACATCACAAACAAAACAATAATATCACAGTAGCAATAGATTATTAGATTGTTTTTAAATAGTAGATCTTTGTGAAACCATACCATTAGTGATGATCATAATGCAATTTTACATCTCTCCATTCCTCAACCTGTAGGCAGCGACGGTAGTGATGGATTCAAGAAAGTTGTTACATTTCTCTCCCATTGGTGTGGGCCTGCGGAGGCCCCAACTTCCTGCCGCTAAAATCTTAATATTGCTACCTGATTCCCCAAATATAGGATTGAGTTGTTACTATTTGTTACTATTTACTTACTATTTAATACAATTTAATACAATTCTCCCAAAAACCTATACCATGATGAACAGAATTGTGTTATTAGGCTACAAGAAATCCTAGCTGCAGATACAGAACTTTGCAGCTGGCTGCTGCTGGACCAGGATCAGAACTGTACTCAACCCTCCACTTGAGGCTGCGATCCTGCTCATGTCACAGTAATGTCAGATCCATCCCTCTTCTCATGGTTCTGCTGCTCAACAACTTTACTGAAGACGTTCCTCAATGGGACATAACATTATATTACAATTTTATCACGCATTGCATCTCTTTCTTCCGAGTAGAAGAACAATTTACGTTCTATTTCTATGTTTTGTTTCTCAATCTAGCTGTCGTCTACGTTACCAGATTTCACTGACAATATACTGGTCAGTCACCCTGCGGACTCTACATAAAAACATAAACTTCTTGTGGGCCCCTCTGATTGGCTGCCATGGGTGTGGTGCACCTGTCACACCCATTTAAGCTCTGCCTCTGGGTGAGAGCAGTACTAGGCCGGCAGCAACTTGATCTGCAACACAACCAGTAGGACTTTAGATAGGGACAGCAATGTGTTGGAATCTCAAAATAAAGGTAGCTTGATAACATCTATAAGCTTTCCCTTAGTAAGGCAGTTAGCGTATCCGTGATGGCTTTACCAAGTTGCTGCCATTTTTAATGAGCTGAAACCATGGAATGGTGAAAGTACATCCTTCCTTGCAGTATACACCTATCCTTAATGTACTCATGATTATGCAGTGAGTGATGTGGTTAAACGATGTGGTTTCAGCCTAACTGAAAAGAAAATGTGGTTAGCTTTCCACATTTGATCCATGAACAGAACCATGAAACCGAGTCAGGGAAGTACTTCCTTTTCTAGAATGAGTCCAAGATGTTAATCTTCCATAGTTCCTACATGTTTTCCAAACGTCTATGTCTTTAACAGCGTATTAGACCAAACCTCCAGCACAACCCCTCCACCATCTGGCTGTCTTCCAATCACGTAAGAGTATTCTAAATCATAACCCTATATGGCCTGGTATAGGGTCCCCTCTTGAGTTCTTGGCTGCACACACACACACTAATTGGGTTGTCTGGGCCCCTCAATAATACATACCATATGTCTGCTATAAGGTACCTCATATGGCACAAGGCAGCAAAGAACCATTCCTCTGTGTTGTGTTCTTTAACTGGAGTATGAAACTACAAAACACATATTATTAGAAAACGACTCAGGTTGTAAGTTCCAACCAATGGTCCATATTTATAGAGTAAATGAAAATCACATGGACAACACCTATCAGAAGGTATGGACAGGAAGTGTGATTGGTGTGGTGGGGCACATTAGTACCTTTCTAATGCCCATAATCAGATTACATGTTGATCAAGGCAATGTTGCTTTCTACTTAATATTTTTAAATTTTATTTCAATTCTGTAAACTTATGAACACCATTTTAATGTGAGCAGAATGTGAAGTCAATTTAGGTTTGGACTTCCTCTTAGGGCAATACCAAGAATGAAGTATTATTCCTCTTAAATGTACATTTTAATATTGATTCCGGCTGATCATGCAACTGCTCAGACAGCCTATCAAGGAAATGTATATTTTTTTAAAGTTAAAGTTAATGTTTGATACATGTGCTTTATTTCAACTTACTGAGAAATGTAAAGAATAATGAATTCAAGTTCAGTTCCGCATACATAGACAGGACTTTGAAAAGAATAACACAAGGCATTCAGTATCCCCTATCCACACACTAGTGATTGTATGAGTGGCACAGAAAGAAACCATTTTGAACCAGAGGTGATTTCATCCCAAATCCTGTGTTTTTCTTCCTGTTAAGGAGAGGGTCTGTTTTCTACCCCCAAACACCAATTAGAGGAAGAGTATAAGGCCCAGCAGGGGGTTGTATATGTGTGTGTGTATGTGTGTGTGTGCGTGCATCTGTGCGTGTGTGTGCTGCAGCATGGCCACAGCTGTGTAGCAGGTGTCCTTGTGGCCTCAGTGCATTATTCAGACATTGGCTATGCAGCTGCTGCCTCTGACACTGACTCTCTGCTCTACGGCCCTCATATCTCACCC
The DNA here is from genome assembly GCA_016801125.1 of Novumbra hubbsi. Taxonomy (NCBI): domain Eukaryota; kingdom Metazoa; phylum Chordata; class Actinopteri; order Esociformes; family Umbridae; genus Novumbra; species Novumbra hubbsi. Next base: position 7,941 of record JACXGK010003085.1, on the reverse strand, counting down.
CCTATCTGGCAATGTCTCTGGAAAGAGCGGCTGGAGTTAATGATTGAAATCCCATTTGCGGTTACAAAATGGTATCTATGCTGCCCTTTTGCAACTACAAGAGCAGTTTTGACAAATAAGCCTTACATTTCCCCTTAAACCAATACTCCCTCAATATGTATTCATAGTTTGACAGTAGCCACCCAGTGAGACAAAAAGAAAGATAGTGTAGTATTGACCTTAGTGTAACTATGCAATGTGGTAAATAGTGGCCAACTTATTTTTTCTGAGGTTTTTACACCAGCGGCTCACTAGGCCATATATGCTTGTACAGAAACATATACCGTAGAGACAAAAATACATTTGATACCCTGGTGATTTTGTACATTTGCCCACTGACAAAGAAATGATCAGTCAATAATTGTAATGGAAGGTCTATTAGAACAGTGAGAGACAGAATAACAAAAATAAAATCATGAAAAACGCATTGCAAATAAATTATAAACTGATTTACTCAGTGAAATAAGTATTTGACCCCTTTGCAAAACCGGAATTAGTACCTGGTGGCAAACACTTTTAAGCCATCACAGAGGTCAGACGTATAATGTAGTTGGCCACCAGGTTTGCACACATCTCAGAAGATGTTCCATTGCTCTTTATTGAGCCTCTCCAAGTCAATTAGGTTTCGAGGCTGACATTTGGCAACTCGAACCTTCAGCTCCCTCCCCAGATTTTCTATGGGATTAAGGTCCGGAGACTGGCTAGGCCAATCCAGAACCTTAATGTGCTTATGCTTGAGCCACTTCTTTGTTGCCTTGCCCGTGTGTTTTGGGCCTTCGTCCCTTTGATGCGGTAAAGTGGTCCTGTCCACTTAGCAGAAAAACACCCCCAAAGCATGTTTCCACCTCCATGTTTGATGGTGGGGATGGTGTTCTTAGAGTCATAGGCAGAATTCCTCCCCCTCCAAACATGGCGATGCCAAAGAGCTACATTTTGGTCTCATCTGACAACAACACTTTCACCCAGTTCTCCTCTTAGTCATTCAGATGTTCTTTGGAAAACTTCAGATGAGCCTGTACATGTGCTTTCTTGAGCAAGGGGGCCTTGCGGGTGCTGCAGGATTTCAGTCCTTTTACGGCGTAATGTCTTGTTTCCTTGGTGACTATGGTCCCAGCTGCCTTGAGATAATTGACAAGATCCTCCCGTGTAGTTCTGGGAAGATCCTTCACCGTTATCATGATCATTAAAACTCCACAAGGTGAGATCTTGCATGGAGCCCCGGGGTGATCGACAGTTATTTTGTGTTTCTTCCATTTGTGAATAATCACATCACCTGTTGTTAACTTCTCACCAAGCTGCTTGGCGATGGTCTTGTAGCCCATTCCAGCCTTGTGTAGGTCTACAACCTACAGCACTTTGGTCTTGACCATGGTGGAGAGTTTGGAGTCTGATTGATCGATTGCTTCTGTAGATAGATGTCTTTTATACAGGTAACAAGGTGAGATTAGGAGCACTCCCTTTAAGATTAACAAAACGTCTTGCCAGACATTGGAGATGCATTTTCTTTTGAAAATGTAACAAGGGAAACTTTTTTGACAGATTCACCCACAGCTACGGAGGTCTAAAGACAATGTCTCAATTTTCATCTGAGAAGAATTTGTGTTGAAGTAGGAAGTTTAGTTCTGTAGGTCCTTCCAGAAACTTAAACAGAATTTAAAAGATTGATTATTGTTGGGAAGCAACATCCCACATCAGAACCAAAACAATTCTGCTACATTTATAAATAGCAACAGATTCAGAAACAAATAAACCTTGGACAGAGTTTTCATAAATAAATAATAGAAAGAGTATAGCTTTAAACTGTGGATCACTTTGGCTCAAGCCAATCCACTGAAACATCACATTCGCTTAAAGGCGTAAGGTTTCAGACTGTGTTACTATGGCAACTTTACATCAACTGGCAAGCTATAGAGATGGAGATATGGAGAGGCTGAGGGACAGGTTAAAAAATTGGTGTATGTGAGTGTGTTTGGGTGTGAGTGGGGGGCGTTCTTGTTTTCAAAGAAACAGAGAAAAGCTTTTACTGAGCTCTCTAGTATTTCACTCTGGGCACACTTGGACACATTTGTACCTGTCACGAGTTATAACATTAAAGAAAGTGACAGCACTTAGATACTGTAAATCCCTGTGAATGTAATAATACAAATTTATTGGGGAAGTAGCTGTAGCTACTTCCAAGATTGGTCTCAAAGTGTGAATTCTATGAATACTTATAACTTTGGAGATTATGAGATTGTGTCCGTTTTTTGTGAGCGAGTGCATGTGGAGCTTTTAGCACACCAGCAGTTCCAGTTGCTCCCCTGCTTCTCAAATGATTGTGCCTTGCAACAGCGCCATTGGATTACTGTTGTTAGGGATCATTACAAGGTATTTAATGTGAGGTGCATCGCCCAACTGTTTTATGCAAGAGGAGATATGCAATATGTAATGCATTTGGAATACTTTGTCATGCTAGAATTCAGCTGAATGTTCAACTCATTTCCGGATGTTGGAAGCTCAAACAGAGCGCTGTTTCTGCTTTATTTAAAAATAAGTACACACACACACACTCATATGTACCCCCTACGTGTGTATTTGTCATAACAGTGGGTCTGACAGTAATGAATTGTAAAATGCTGCTTTGTTAAAAGCAAAATTTGAAAAATAGGAGGTACTTTTGAAATAACCTTGCTTTACATAGGATTTTTGCAGTTATTTGAATAATGCATGAAGACAGTTGCCATTAAGGTGGTGAGATGATCATTATCATAATGATGTTCAACAGAAAAGGTTGATATGTCATGATTCTGTAACTATCAAAAACCTATTTTCCTCAGATATTGCTGTTAATGATGTAATGTTGCCACTCTTTCTTAAAGGAATTTGTTGAGACCGTGTGAAACCTTGAACAAGGTGTTTTTGTTTCTTTTTTCATGTAGTGGTTGTGACGTGAATGCTATTGATATATCAGTTTTTCTTGTTAATATTAAAATTAAATACATTATCAAGAGACAGAAAACAAAATGAAATTGAGCTAACTGTAACATAAGTACTGCTGTTCATCTGATAGTAATAATAAAGTAAAAAGGAGCATTTTGAAAGTGTACCTAAATCACCCTGATGTGTTGGACTGTCTGTCAAAAAACACTGCTCCAAAAATGTAAGGGAACACTTGAATAACACATCGGGTGTCGATGAACAAAATATATTATTCTCATCTGTGAAGAGAACGGGGTGCTTATGGCCACCACCCTCATGTAGGCTGTTTCAAATAATTTTGTCAGAAACATGCAAGTCATTTTATAGGGCTCAGGCAGCACTCCTCCTGTACCTCCTTGCACAAAGAAGCAGATACCAGTCCTGCTGCTGGGTTGATACCCTTCAGCCCCTCGTGTAATGGCCGTCTCCTGGTATCTTCTTCATGCTCTTGAGACTGCACTTGGAAACCCGATTGCAACGGCACATACGTGCCATCCTGGAGGAGTTGAACTACTTGTGCAACCTGAATGGTCTGCAGGTACCGCCTCCTGCTACCAGTAATGACAAGGACAATAGCAAAATGCTAAACTAGAGAAGAATCAGTCAGAAAGGCTAAGGAGCGACAATTGTCTGTGGCCACCACCTGTAAAACCATTTCCTTTTTGGGGGTTCTCTTGCTTTTGCCTCTCCAGTGCACCCGTTGTCACTTATTTGCTTTAAAACAGGTGACATTGATTCACAATCGCTTACGTTTTCTAACTGGACAAATTGAGATCCCTGAAGATGAATGGACTTGATGTGTTTACTGTGATGATTAGGTTTTCCCTTAATGTTTTTGAGCAGTGTATATGAATCAGGTGTGCTAAATAATGCTTTGACACCAGGATTAGGGTTGGAGACCCTTGCCCTAAGCAAAAACTTGTGTGCAAATCACAATAGGTTAGGGAAGGTTATAGGTAAAGGTTATGGTTATTAGATAGTTATTTATAATACAGATAGTCAGTTGACAATATGAGCATCTACAGGCAGACTTTTGGGACTCTCAAAATGAAGTGTTACATATTTTTCAAAATGTGTCAGACATCAACCAAAACAACAACGCCAAAAAGGCCTGTTATGTAAAACTATTTCTTCTTTAGGAACGCTTTCATGTGCACAGATTTCTTCTGGGAGTTGATCAGACATTATTGAGCAGAAATGATCTCCCTTAACCATCTATATTATGCATGCTAGATTCAAGGGGGAACATACAACTCCATAAATGCACCTATACCTTTGTTTCCGTCAATGATGAGAAGCTTGCAGATTAGTGTTCCTCCACCATTAATACATTTATTATATAAAATGTTTTCTTTATTCTTTATTCATCAGACTGCACTTATGTGCTTGCCTGCATCTGGCCACATCATGTATATATGATGTGGCCAGATGCAGGGCAATCCCAGGTCAAAGGTGCCATCTTACCCGTCTTGGACTAACCAGACCTGGACTGTAGGACAAGGAACAATCTACACTATAAAACATGTTGCACAAGCTAATAGAAAACCCCATATCTCCCCCATGCATAGGATATCAGTTCCACAATGTTGTGTCCTTTGATGTAAGTTCCTCTCATGGTTGACCTCCAATGACCACACTGTACCGCAACGCTATGGCCAGCACCATCTGTTTATACAGACACCTAAGCCCACTTATGTTTACACACACAATATCAAGATGTACATACTTACACACACATAACCCACACCTAATAACTGAGCAGCCTCTTGCCCAAACCCAAACCAGCCCCACCCATATCAGTCTTTTTGTGATGGTATACTACATTTTTGAACCTTCACAGTTTGTTTCTGATTGAGCCTTAAAGATGAAATATTATGTCAAGAATAACCATATTTTCCATTGATTGACCATGGCTTTTTAAATCACCTATCAGTATTTTCTGTATGGTCTTATCAGCAGACATACCATTACCCAACAACCAATTCTGAACATAATTCCCTATTCTATATAATTGGGACCAAGTCTACACAGTGCTGTCTGCTCACATCCCCATATGTTGAGCATTTTGAAATTTCTATAGTCATTAAACCAGAAGGAACATATTGAACAATAAAAAGTTGTTTTTGTATGCAGAATATTTCCAAACACCCAAAGCCATTGAAGTGAGACATCAATAATGTGTTCCTAACTCCCTTTGAATCTGCATGGTGTTGCAATAAAACCTTTTGCCCGTAAATGTGGAAGATGCATTTCTAGGATTCATCCTAGTCAGTTTTTGCCAAAGCAGGGTTTTTAATAGGTAGCGGACCGGGTAATTCCATCTTGTTTTGTGGTTTGAATTTTTCATTCATTCATGTAGCAGGGCAGCAAATATCTGATTATAGCTTTGAATCAAACATTAATTGTTTTACACCTCTTGATAATTGACATTCTTATTTAATTCCATAATTCCTCTACCACATTACTTATTTTAGTTTCCTTTGCCAGGTATTACCATTTTCCATATAGCTGAGTTTTACACACTGGTCCAAAATATGAATGGAACACTTAATCTGTAACGGCTGGGGTGCTCGGAGTGGTCGGAAACAGATGCACAGACACAGAGGTATGTAATAACAAAAAACCTTCTTTACTTCTCCAAAAGGTGTAAAAACAAAAACAAGGGCGCACCATACAGGTAACGACAAACGGGTAGCACTTCAGAAACGTTAGGCACATCTGCACACAGAAAACAATCACCAACAAAGACAACCCAGGAATCCCACACTTAAAAACCACACATAACAAAAAAACAGTATCCAGGTGCGAGGATGCTCCTTTCGTGTCCCCTTGGGATCTTGCCCAAACGAGAGTGCTGGCACGCCAGAAAGGCAAAATGCAACAGTGATGCGGGAGGTTCCTGCGAACGCGTTACAGAGCCCCCCTCCTAGGCGCGGCTCCCAAAGCGCGTCGACCACCCCATCATGTTCTGTCTCTAGCTCTGGGTGATCTGGGCGACGCCGATGGAAGTCCGTTAACAGACCGGTCGAGGATGTCCCCTGCTCCCTCCCAGATCTGCTCTTCCGGCCCATATCCCTCTGCAGTCGCCCACCTCTCCTACGGGAATCCAAAATAGTCCTCACCCGATAGGCCACCCCCCCTTCCAGGTCGAGGGGCGCCGGGGGCGCTCCGAGTGGCAGAGCGAGGGGACCGTCTATCATCCGGTCTAAGGAGATATCGCATCGGCAGCTGCAGGGCATATGTCACCTCATTCACCCGACGCGTGACCTCGAAAGGCCCAACGAAATAGGGCCTCAACTCCCTACAAGGGAAATGTAGCGGCAGGTCCTGGGTGGACAGCCAGACCCTATCCCCCACCTGGATAGGGGGAGGCGTACTGCGTTTCTGGTCTGCCTGAGCTTTCTGTCGTACTATGGCCCATTGCAGGCACACATGCGCAACGACCTCCTCTGCCTTCGGAAACCAGTCATCCACTGCCGGGGCCTCCTGGGTACTGGGATGCCAGGGCAGGTTGGTAGCCCAGCAAACATTGAAAGGGGGTTAAACGGATTGAGGAATGTCAGAGCAGGTTTTGGGCATATTCCGCCTAGGGAAAGAATTGGGCCCAGTCCCCTGGTCGCTCCATACAATAAGCCCTCAGGAAACGTCCCAATTCCTGGTTTTGCTACTCCATCTGTCCGTTCGATTCCGGACGGTATCCTGATGACATGGCTCCAATACCTGCCTCCGACGCGTCCACCTCAACCACGAAAGGACTCTCCGCGTCTGGGTGCCGAAGGACTGGTGCAGTGGTAAATCGTTCCTTGAGAGCTCGAAAAGCTCTGTCGGCCTCTGGTTTCCAGCACAGCCTGCCCAAACCACCTTGGAGAAGGGTGGTGAGAGGAGCCGCAACACAACTGAAATTACAAATGAATCGGCAGTAGTAATTAGCGAACCCCAGAAACCACTGCAAACCCTTCCTATCAGAGGTAATAGGCCATTCCCTAACTGCCTTAACTTTCTCCTTGCTCAATTCGATTCCCGCTGGCCCGATGTTGTAACCCAAAAAGGACATGGCCGGCTGGTGAAACACGCACTTCTTGCCTCAACAGCTCACGGTTTGTCTTTCATTTAATTCATTTGCAAGTGAATATGCTACACATTATTTGTACTTTGTTTTATGTTAGTTCTACCTTTCATTTCCGTTTACAGTTTCGTGTAGTTTGTACTTGTTTGTGTTTTTTGGATTAAATCACCTTTTATTTACAAAATGTCTCCATATGGTTCGCCCGCACAACACAGCCGCGACAGAATGAACCACCATCAAGAACCAGCGACATTCGATGAGCAGCGTTGGGGGAGAGAGAGGTACACCTGGTTGGGGGACTGGGGATCTGACTCTCTCTCCTCTGACGATTCAGGGGCGGAATACGAGGACTGGGATCTTCCTGATGATGATCCAGGCTGGGGTGTCAACAGGAGGTGGACAAGTCCACCTTCAACCCGAGTTCCATGGGTTACCTCGGCACCCAGCATGGCCGCATCCCAGGGTCGCCCCCAAATGTTTTTTTGGGGGGGCCTATCAGGGCTACCTGGGGTGCCATGGCTGGTACCTGAGGGGAGATCCAGGCAGTCCGAGTATCTGTCCCTGTCTGCGCTGACCGCGGGCTCCGGCCTGTCTCCCTGGGAGCAGGCTAGCCAGGCATCCCCGGTTGGGGCCTGGTAAACAGGCAGCCCGTGGGAAAGCGCCTGCTCGTCGCACCACTGGTGCCAAGGGTCCTGGGAAGCGCACAGCTGTCGCTCCAGGGCCCTCCAGGAATAACACCGGTGCCAGAGCACCTGCTCCACGACCGGTCCACGTCCCAGCACCTGCTCCACGTCCGGCCCTCGTCCCAGCACATGCTCCACGACCGCCCCACGTCCCAGCACCTGCTTCACGTCAGACCCTCGTCTCGGCACCTGCTC